>JAFBII010000021.1:1274933-1301004 GCA_020875875.1 Dioscorea alata | reverse complement strand
CAAAACCATAAACTTTTCTTTTTTCTTTCATAAAATCTTCTATCTTCTTCGGTCAAAACAAGAATCGTATGTTTCATTTCATTAATAACATCTATCTGTATGTATTTAATCAAAACCCCAATCTTATGTTTCCAAAAAGTAATATCTCCTAATTTTTAGTTTTGAATAAAAACCCTGGTCGTTGTTATCATTTAAAAATGACTCATATTTTTGAACCAAGATACCAAAGCCTTTTTTTCCTTTCGCAATACCTACTATTTTTGAATCAAAACACTAATCCTAAGTTTTCTGATTGTAGTGTCACCTTTCTTTAATCAAAAACTTGATCATATGTTTTCTTTTCGTAATGCCTACTATATTTGAATCAAAAGCTTAATCTTATGCTTTCAATCAAAACCCTAATGCTGTGTTTTATTTTCGGAATGTTTCGTTTTGTTTTTAATCAAAACACTAACCCAATCTTTCAAAGCCATAATTTTTTTCTTTTTTTTTTCGTAAAGTCTCTTATCTTTCGGTCAAAACAAGAATCATATGTTTCATTTTCTTAATAACCTCTATCTATATGTATTTAATAAAACCATAATCTTATGTTTTCTGATAGTAATATATCCTAATTTTTAGTTTTGGTTGAAAAAAGTAGTCTTTGTTGTCATTTTGAAATGACTCGTATTTTTTAACCAAGATGCCAAACCCTTTCTTTTACTTTTGGAATACCTACTTTTTTTTAATTAAAACCCTAATACTAAGTTTTCTTATAGTCGCGCCACCTTTCTTTAGTCAAAAACTCGATCATATGTGTTCTTTACGTAACGCATACTTTATTTGAATCAAAAGACTAATCTTATGCTTTCAATCAAAAGCTTAATGCTTTGTTTTATTTTCGGAATGTCTCATTTTGTTTTTTTATCAAAACACTAACCCTATCTTTCAAAACCATAATCTTTTCTTTTACTTTCGTAAAATCTTCTATCTTTCGGTCAAAACAAGAATCGTATGTTTCATTTCCTTAATAACTTCTATATGTTTGTATTTAATCAAAACCCTAATCTTATGTTTCCTAAAACTAATATCTCCTAATTTTTAGTTTTGAATGAAAACCCTGGTCTTTGTTATCATGTTAAAATGACTCGTATTTTTGAAACAAGACACCAAAGCCTTTCTTTTCCTTTCGGAATACCTACTATTTTTGAATCAAAACACTAATCCTAAGTTTTCTGATTGTAGTGTCACCTTTATTTAATCAAAAACTTGATCATATGTTTTCTTTTCGTAACGCCTACTATATTTGAATCAAAAGCTTAATCTTATGCTTTCAATCAAAACCCTAATGCTGTGTTTTATTTTCTGAATGTTTCATTTTGTTTTTAATCAAAACACTAACCCTATCGTTTAAAGTCATAAATTTTTTCTTTTTCTTTCGTAAAGTCTGTTATCTTTCGGTCAAAACAAGAATCATATGTTTCATTTTCTTAATAACCTCTATCTATATGTATTAAATAAAACCCTAATCTTATGTTTTATGATAGTAATATATCCTAATTTTTAGTTTTGATTGAAAACCGTAATCTTTGATGTTATTTTGTAATGACTCATATTTTTTAACCAAGATCGCAAACCCTTTCTTTTACTTTTGGAACACCTACTATTTTTTAATCAAAACCCTAATACTAAGTTTTTCTTATGGTAGCGTCACCTTTCTTTAGTGAAAACCTCGATCAAATGTGTTCTTTACGTAACGCCTACTTTATTTGAATGAAAAGCCTAATCTTATGCTTTCAATCACAACCTTAATGCTTTGTTTTATTTTCGGAATGTCTCGTTTTGTTTATTTATCAAAACACTAACCCCATCTTTCAAAACCATAATCTTTTCTTTTTTTTCGTAAAATCTTCTATCTTTTGGTCAAAACAGGAATCCTATGTTTTATTTTCTTAATAACTTCTATCTGTATGTATTTAATCAAAACACTAATCTTATGTTTCCTAAAAGTAATATCTCCTAATTTTTAGTTTTGAATGAAAAAACTGGTCGTTGTTATCATTTTAAAATGACTCATATTTTTGAACCAAGACACCAAAGCCTTTATTTTCCTTTCGGAATACCTACAATTTTTGAATGAAAACCCTAATCCTAAGTTTTCTGATTGTAGTGTCACCTTTCTTTAATCAAAAACTTGATCATATGTTTTCTTCTCTTAACGCCTACTATATTTGAATCAAAAGTTTAATCTTATGCTTTCAATCAAAACCCTAATGCTGTGTTTTATTTTCTGAATCTTTCGTTTTGTTTTTAATCAAAATACTAACCCTATCTTTCAAAGCCATAATCTTTTTCTTTTTGTTTTCGTAAAGTCTCTTATCTTTCGGTCAAAACAAGAATCAAATGTTTCATTTTTTTAATAACCTCTATCTATATGTATTTAATAAAAACCCTAATCTTATGTTTTCTGATAGTAATATATCCTAATTTTTAGTTTTAATTGAAAACCCTAGTCTTTGTTGTCATTTTGAAATGACTCGTATTTTTTAACCAAGATCCCAAACCTTTTCTTTTACTTTTGGAACACATACTATTTTTTAATCAAGACCTTAATACTAAGTTTTCTTATGGTACCGTCACATTTCTTTAGTCAAAACATCGATCATATGTGTTCTTTACGTAACGCCTACCTTATTTGAATCAAAAGCCTAATCTTATACTTTCAATCAAAACCTTAATGCTTTGTTTTATTTTCGGAATGTCTCATTTTGTTTTTTTATCAAAACACTAACCCTATCTTTCAAAACCATAAACTTTTCTTTTTCTTTCGTAAAATCTTCTATCTTTCGGTCAAAACAAGAATCGTATGTTTCATTTCATTAAGAACATCTATCTGTATGTATTTAATCAAAACCCCAATCTTATGTTTCCTAAAAGTAATATCTCCTAATTTTTAGTTTTGAATAAAAACCCTGGTCGTTGTTATCATTTAAAAATGATTCATATTTTTGAACCAAGATACCAAAGCCTTTTTTTCCTTTCGCAATATCTACTATTTTTGAATCAAAACCCTAATCCTAAGTTTTCTGATTGTAGTGTCACCTTTCTTTAATCAAAAACTTGATCATATGTTTTCTTTTCGTAATGCCTACTATATTTGAATCAAAAGCTTAATCTTATGCTTTCAATCAAAACCCTAATGCTGTGTTTTATTTTTGAAATGTTTCGTTTTGTTTTTAATCAAAACAGTAACCCAATCTTTCAAAGCCATAATCTTTTTCTTTTTTTTTCGTAAAGTCTCTTATCTTTCGGTCAAAACAAGAATCATATGTTTCATTTTTTTAATAACCTCTATCTATATGTATTTAATAAAACCATAATCTTATGTTTTCTGATAGTAATATATCCTAATTTTTAGTTTTGTTTGAAAAAAGTAGTCTTTGTTGTCATTTTGAAATGACTCGTATTTTTTAACCAAGATGCCAAACCCTTTCTTTTACTTTTGGAATACCTACTATTTTTTAATCAAAACCCTAATACTAATTCTTCTTATAGTCACGCCATCTTTCTTTAGTCAAAACCTCGATCATATGTGTTCTTTACGTAACGCATACTTTATTTGAATCAAAAGATTAATCTTATGCTTTCAATCAAAAGCTTAATGCTTTGTTGTATTTTGGAATGTCTCATTTTGTTTTTTTATCAAAACACTAACCCTATCTTTCAAAACCATAATCTTTTCTTTTACTTTCGTAAAATCTTCTATCTTTCGCTCAAAACAAGAATCGTATGTTTCATTTCCTTAATAACTTCTATATGTTTGTATTTAATCAAAACCCTAATCTTATGTTTCCTAAAACTAATATCTCCTAATTTTTAGTTTTGAATGAAAACCCTGGTCTTTGTTATCATTTTAAAATGACTCGTATTTTTGAACCAAGACACCAAAGCCTTTCTTTTCCTTTCGGAATACCTACTATTTTTTAATCAAACCCTAATCCTAAGTTTTCTGATTGTAGTCTCACCTTTATTTAATCAAAAACTTGATCATATGTTTTCTTTTCGTAACGCCTACTATATTTGAATCAAAAGCTTAATCTTATGCTTTCAATCAAAACCCTAATGCTGTGTTTTATTTTCTGAATGTTTCGTTTTGTTTTTAATCAAAACACTAACCCTATCTTTCAAAGTCATAATCTTTTTCTTTTTCTTTCGTAAAGTATCTTATCTTTCGGTCAAAACAAGGATCATATGTTTCATTTTCTTAATAACCTCTATCTATATGTATTTAATAAAACCCTAATCTTATGTTTTCTAATAGTAATATATCCTAATTTTTAGTTTTGATTGAAAACCGTAATCTTTGATTTCATTTTATAATGACTCATATTTTTTAACCAAGATCCCAAACCCTTTCTTTTACTTTTGGAACACCTACTATTTTTTAATCAAAACCCTAATACTAAGTTTTTCTTATGGTAGCGTCACCTTTCTTTAGTCAAAACCTCGATCAAATGTGTTCTTTACGTAACGCCTACTTTATTTGAATCAAAAGCCCAATCTTATGCTTTCAATCACAACCTTAATGCTTTGTTTTATTTTCGGAATGTCTCGTTTTGTTTATTTATCAAAACACTAACCCCATCTTTCAAAACCATAATCTTTTCTTTTTCTTTTGTAAAATCTTCTATCTTTTGGGCAAAACAGGAATCCTATGTTTTATTATCTTAATAACTTCTATCTGTATGTATTTAATCAAAACACTAATCTTATGTTTCCTAAAAGTAATATCTCCTAATTTTTAGTTTTTAATGAAAAAACTGGTCGTTGTTATCATTTTAAAATGACTCATTTTTTTGAACCAAGACACCAAAGCCTTTATTTTCCTTTCGGAATACCTACAATTTTTGAATGAAAACCCTAATCCTAAGTTTTCTGATTGTAGTATCACCTTTCTTTAATCAAAAACTTGATCATATGTTTTCTTCTCTTAACGCCTACTATATTTGAATCAAAAGCTTAATCTTATGCTTTCAATCAAAACCCTAATGCTGTGTTTTATTTTCTGAATCTTTCGTTTTGTTTTTAATCAAAATACTAACCCTATCTTTCAAAGCCATAATCTTTTTCTTTTTTTTTCGTAAAGTCTCTTATCTTTCGGTCAAAACAAGAATCAAATGTTTCATTGTTTTAATAACCTCTATCTATATGTATTTAATAAAAACATTAATCTTATGTTTTCTGATAGTAATATATCCTAATTTTTAGTTTTAATTGAAAACCGTAGTCTTTGTTGTCATTTTGAAATGACTCGTATTTTTTAACCAATATCCCAAACCTTTTCTTTTACTTTTGGAACACATACTATTTTTTAATCAAGACCTTAATACTAAGTTTTCTTATGGTAGCGTCACATTTCTTTAGTCAAAACCTCGATCATATGTGTTTTTTACGTAACGCCTACTTTATTTTAATCAAAAGCCTAATCTTATGCTTTCAATCAAAACCTTAATGCTTTGTTTTATTTACGGAATGTCTCGTTTTGTTTTTTTATCAAAACACTAACCCTATCTTTCAAAACCATAACCTTTTCTTTTTCTTTCGTAAAATCTTCTATCTTTCGGTCAAAACAAGATCGTATGTTTCATTTCCTTAATAACTTCTATCTGTATGTATTTAATCAAAACCCTAATCTTATGTTTCCTAAAACTAATATCTCCTAATTTTTAGTTCTGAATGAAAACCCTGGTCATTGTTATCATTTAAAAATGACTCATATTTTTGAACCAACATACCAAAGCCTTTCTTTTCCTTTCGGAATACCTACTATTTTTGAATCAAAACCCTAATCCTAAGTTTTTTGATTATAGTGTCACATTCTTTAATCAAAAACTTGATCATATGTTTTCTTTTCGTAACGCCTACTATATTTGAATCAAAAGCTTAATCTTATGGTTTCAATCAAAACCCTAATGCTGTGTTTTATTTTCTGAATGTTTCGTTTTGTTTTTAATCAAAACACTAACCCAATGTTTCAAAGCCATAATCTTTTTCTTTTTCTTTCGTAAAATCTCTTATCTTTCTGTCAAAACAAGAATCATATGATTCATTTTCTAAATAAAATCTATATATATGTATTTAATAAAACCCTAATCTTATGTTTTCTGATAGTAATATATCCTAATTTTTAGTTTTGATTGAAAACCGTAGTCTTTGTTGTCATTTTGAAATGACTCATATTTTTTAACCAAGATCAAAAACCCTTTCTTTTACTTTAGGAATACCTACTATTTTTTAATCAAAACACTAATACTAAGTTTTCTTAAGGTAGCGTCACCTTTCTTTAGTCAAAACCTCGATCATATGTGTTCTTTACGTAACGCCTACTTTATTTGAATCAAAAGACTAATCTTATGCTTTCAATCAAAAGCTTAATGCTTTATTTTATTTTCGGAATGTCTCATTTTGTTTTTTTATCAAAACACTAACCCTATCTTTCAAAACCGTAATCTTTTCTTTTACTTTCGTAAAATCTTCTATCTTTCGGTCAAAACAAGAATCGTATGTTTCATTTCCTTAATAACTTCTATATGTTTGTATTTAATCAAAACCCTAATCTTATGTTTCCTAAAACTAATATCTCCTAATTTTTAGTTTTGAATGAAAACCCTGGTCTTTGTTATCATTTTAAAATGACTCGTATTTTTGAACCAAGACACCAAAGCCTTTCTTTTCCTTTCGGAATACCTACTATTTTTTAATCAAACCCTAATCCTAAGTTTTCTGATTGTAGTCTCACCTTTATTTAATCAAAAACTTGATCATATGTTTTCTTTTCGTAACGCCTACTATATTTGAATCAAAAGCTTAATCTTATGCTTTCAATCAAAACCCTAATGCTGTGTTTTATTTTCTGAATGTTTCGTTTTGTTTTTAATCAAAACACTAACCCTATCTTTCAAAGTCATAATCTTTTTCTTTTTCTTTCGTAAAGTATCTTATCTTTCGGTCAAAACAAGGATCATATGTTTCATTTTCTTAATAACCTCTATCTATATGTATTTAATAAAACCCTAATCTTATGTTTTCTAATAGTAATATATCCTAATTTTTAGTTTTGATTGAAAACCGTAATCTTTGATTTCATTTTGTAATGACTCATATTTTTTAACCAAGATCCCAAACCCTTTCTTTTACTTTTGGAACACCTACTATTTTTTAATCAAAACCCTAATACTAAGTTTTTCATATGGTAGCGTCACCTTTCTTTAGTCAAAACCTCGATCAAATGTGTTCTTTACGTAACGCCTACTTTATTTGAATCAAAAGCCCAATCTTATGCTTTCAATCACAACCTTAATGCTTTGTTTTATTTTCGGAATGTCTCGTTTTGTTTATTTATCAAAACACTAACCCCATCTTTCAAAACCATAATCTTTTCTTTTTCTTTTGTAAAATCTTCTATCTTTTGGGCAAAACAGGAATCCTATATTTTATTATCTTAATAACTTCTATCTGTATGTATTTAATCAAAACACTAACCCTATCTTTCAAAGTCATAATCTTTTTCTTTATCTTTCGTAAAGTCTCTTATATTTCGGTCAAAACAAGAATCATATGTTTCATTTTCATAATAACCTCTATCTATATGTATTTAATAAAACCCTAATCTTATGTTTTCTGATAGTAATATATCCTAATTTTTAGTTTTGATTGAAAACCGTAATCTTTGATGTCATTTTGTAATGACTCATATTTTTTAACCAAGATCCCAAACCCTTTCTTTTACTTTTGGAACACCTACTATTTTTTAATGAAAACACTAATACTAAGTTTTTCTTATGGTAGCGTCACCTTTCTTTAGTCAAAAACTCGATCAAATGTGTTCTTTACGTAACGCCTACTTTATTTGAATCAAAAGCCTAATCTTATGCTTTCAATCACAACCTTAATGCTTTGTCTTATTTTCTGAATGTCTCGTTTTGTTTATTTATCAAAACACTAACCCCATCTTTCAAAACCATAATCTTTTGTTTTTCTTTCGTAAAATCTTCTATCTTTCTGTCAAAACAGGAATCCTATGTTTTATTTTCTTAATAACTTCTATCTGTTTGTATTTAATCAAAACCCTAATCTTATGTTTCCTAAAAGTAATATCTCCTAATTTTTAGTTTTGAGTGAAAAAACTGGTCGTTGTTATCATTTTAAAATGACTCATATTTTTGAACCAAGACACAACAGCCTTTCTTTTCCTTTCAGAATACCTATAATTTTTCAATCAAAACCCTAATCCTAAGTTTTCTGATTGTAGTGTCACCTTTCTTTAATCAAAAACTTAATCATATGTTTTTCTTCTCGTAACGCCTACTAAATTTGAATCAAATGCTTAATCTTATGCCTTCAATCAAAACCCAAATGCTGTGTTTTATTTTCTAAATGTTTCGTTTTGTTTTTAATCAAAACACTAATCCTATCTTTCAAAGCCATAATCTTTTTCTTTTTCTTTCGTAAAGTCTCTTATCTTTCGGTCAAAACAAGAATCATATGTTTCATTTTCTTAATAACCTCTATCTATAAACCCGAAACAAATTTGGCACAAAGAAGAAAAGCCAAAGGATTCAAGAAGAAGGGATGGAAAACCTCGACCCAATGCTTAGCGAAGCACGAACTTCAGTAAGGGGATGACGCCACAAAAGGAGATGAAAATCCAATTGATAAATCGGTTTGAATGCCACAAGGAAAACCCTTGATAAGTTCTTAAAAAGTCTCTTCAAGAAAATAAGAATAAAACCTCACAAATACTCATAGATCAAAGTTGTGTTTTATGGCTACTACAAAGGCTATATATATAGCCCAAAACCCTAGAGAACTTCTAAGAAGTAAATTTCAAAACTACCCTTAAAGATAATAAAAAAGGAAACAACAAACTAAAGAGCAACTTCGGCCCAAAGGCCGACAAAACCCAGCAAGACTAGACAATTACAAAAGACTCTAGTTCACATATTAAACTCAAAAACAAATGACAACCAAATCTTCATCAATCTTATGGAAACCAAATCTTCATCAAGTGTCTAAGAGGAATCGGCTTGGATGAGTAGGACCAGCTTTTGTTCACCATCAGTAGTGATCATGCTTTCTTCCTGCTGTAGAATTTTCCATGCCAAGTTGCTAAGCTCCTCTTAAAATCTTCTAGCTCGAGCCCTCGTCACCGGTCTTGTTGGGACTTGAATTGGATCCTTAGCCTTGATGTCCACATCATTGCCCCACTCTTGAGAAGGATTTGTCCTCAAATCGTCACCTACATCAAAAGGACTTAAGTCAGTCACATTGAAAGTAGCACTATCATTGTACTCACCCAGTAAATCAAGGCGGTAGGCATTGTCGTTGATCCGCTCGAGCACTTGAAAAGGATCATCTTGCATGAGTACAACACCAATACCTACACCAGAGGCATCACATTCTATTTCAAAAGTATTAGCAAAGTTAGGTAAAGCAAGTAAGATAGCGTGAGTTAGTTTATGTTTCATAAGCTGAAATGCTTCCTCTTGTGCTGCCCCCCATTTGAATGCAACGTTCTTCTTGATAACTTCAGTAAGGGGTGCCGCAATGGTACAAAAATCTTTCACGAATCTCCTATAGAAGCTAGCAAGTCCATGAAAGCTGCGAACGTGACTCACACTTGATGGGGTCGGTCACTCTTGGATGGCTTTGATCTTTTCTTCATCAACCTCAATACCTGTAGCACTCACAACAAATCCTAGGAAAACAAGTTTATTGGTGAAAAAGGTACATTTCTTGAGGTTAGCATACAGTTTCTCTCTTTCGTAAGGACACCCAAAACCAAATGCAAATGAGAAGCATGATCATGCAAATTCTTACTATAAATCAGAATATCATCAAAATCCTAATCATATGTTTTCTAATAGTAATATCTCCTAATTTTCAGTTTTGAATGAAAACCCTATTCTTTGTTGTCATTTTAAAATGACTAGTATTTTTTAACCAAGACATCAAACCCTTTCTTTTACTTTCGTAACACCTACTATTTTTTAATAAAAACCCTAATCCTAAGTTTTCTTATGGTAGTGTCACCTTTGTTTAATCAAAACCTTGAACATATGTTTTATTTTCACAACGCCTACTATACTTGAATCAAAAGCCTAATCTTATGCTTTCAATCAAAACCCTAATGCTTTGTTTTATTTTCGGAATGTGTCATTTTGTTTTTAATCAAAACACTAACCCAATCTTTCAAAACAATAATCTATTTTTTTTCTTTCATAAAATCTCTTATCTTTCGGTCAAAGCAAGAATCCTATGTTTCCTTTTCTTAATAACTTTTTTATATATGTATTTAACTAAAACCCCAATTTTATGTCTTCTAATAATAATATCTCCTAATTTCAGTTTTGAATGAAAACCCTATTCTTTGTTATCATTTTAAAATGACTAGTATTTTTTAACCAAGACACCAAACCCTTTCTTTTACTTTCGTAATACCTATTATTTTTTAATAAAAACCCTAATCCTAAGTTTTCTTGTGGTAGTCTCACCTTTCTTTAATCAAAACCTTGATCGTATGTTTTATTTTCACAACGCCTACTATACTTGAATCAAAAGCCTAATCTTATACTTTCTGTCAAAACCTTAATCCTTTACTTTATTCTCGGAATGTTTTGTTTTGTTTTTAATCAAAACACTAACCCTATTTTTCCAAACCATAATCTTTTCTTTTTTTTTCGTAAAGTCTCCTATCTTTCGGTCAAAACAAAATCCTATGTTTTCTTTCCTTAATAACTTCTATCTGTATGTATTTGATCAAGACCATAATCTTATGGTTTCTTATAGTAATATCTCCTAATTTTTGTGATGTGGACATCAAGGCTAAGGATCCAATTCAAGTCCCAACAGGACCAGTGACGAGGGCTCGAGCTAGAAGATTTAAAGAGGAGCTTAGCAACTTGGCATGGAGAATTCTACAACAGGAAGAAAGTGTGATCACTACTAATGGTGAACAAAAGCTAGTCCTACTCATCCAAGCCGATTCCACTTAGACACTTGATGAAGATTTGGTTTCCATAAGATTGATGAAGATTTGGTTGCCATTTGTTTTTGAGTTTAATATGTGAACTAGAGTCTTTTGTAATTATCTAGTCTTGCTGGGTTTTGTTGGCCTTTGGGCCGAAGTTACTCTTTAGTTGGTTGTTTCTTTATTTTATCTTTAAGGGTAGTTTTGAACTTTCACTTCTTAGAAGTTTTCTAGGGTTTTAGGCTATATATATAGCCCCTTGTAGCAGCGATGAAACACAACTTTGATCTATGAGTATTTGTTAGGTTTTCTTCTTGTTTTTTTGAAGAAACTTTTTAAGAACTTATCAAGGGTTTTCCTTGTGGCGTTCAAACCGACTTATCAATTGGATTTTCATCTCCTTTTGTGGCGTCATCTCCTTACCGAGGTTCGTGCTTCACTAAGTATTGGGTTGAGGTTTTCCATCCCTTCTTCTTGAATCCTTTGGCTTTTCTTCTTCGTGCCAAATTTGTTTCGGGTTTCGTCACAATCGTTGGTGAGGATCGTATCATTTTGGTTTTAAATGAAAACACTAGTCTTCGTTGTTATTTTTAAATTACTCGTATTTTTGAACAAAGACCCCAAACCCTTTCTTTTCCTTTCAGAATACCTACTATTTTTTAATCAAAACCATAATCCTAATTTTTCTTATGGTAGTGTCAGCTTTCTTAAATCAAAACCTTGATCATAAGTTTTTCTTTTCATAACACCTACTATACTTGAATCAAAAGCCTAATCTTATGCTTTCAATCAAAATCCTAATGCTTTGTTTTATTTTCGGAATGTCTCGTTTTGTTTTTTAATCAAAACACTAACCGTATCTTTCAAAACCATAATCTTTTCTTTTTCTTTCGTAAAATCTCCTATCTTTCGGTCAAAACAAGAATCCTATGTTTTCTTTCCTTAATAACTTCTATTTGTATGTATTTAATTAAAACCATAATCTTATGTTTTCTTATAGTAATATCTTCTAATTTTCAGTTTTGAGTGAAAACACTAGTCTTTGTTGTCATTTCAATATAACTTATATTTTTGAACCAAGACCCCAAACCCTTTCTTTTACTTTCGGAATACCTACTATTTTTTAATCAAAACCCTAATCCTAGGTTTTCTTGTGGTAATGTCACCTTTTTTAATCAAAACCTTGATCATATGTTTTCTTTTCGTAACACCTACTATACTTGAATCAAAAGCATAATCTTATGCTTTCCAACAAAACCCTAATGCTTTGTTTTATTTTTGGAATGTCACGTTTTGTTTTTAATCAAAACACTAACCCTACCTTTCAAAACCATGATC
Source organism: Dioscorea alata (assembly GCA_020875875.1). Classification (NCBI taxonomy): domain Eukaryota; kingdom Viridiplantae; phylum Streptophyta; class Magnoliopsida; order Dioscoreales; family Dioscoreaceae; genus Dioscorea; species Dioscorea alata. The sequence goes on along the minus strand of JAFBII010000021.1, from coordinate 1,288,658 downwards.
TTTTCTTTTCTTTCGTAAAATCTGCTATCTTTTGGTCCAAGCAAGGATCCTATGTTTACTTTTCTTAATAACTTCTATATATATATGTATTTAATCAAAACTGTAATCTTACGTTTTCTTATTCTAACATCTCCTAATTTTTAGTTTTGAATGAAAACCCTATTCTTTGCTGTTATTTTAAAAAGACTTGTATTTTTTTAACCAAAAATCCAAACCCTTTCTTTTCCTTTCGGAATACCGACTATTTTTTAATCAAAACCATAATCCTAAGTTTTCTTATGGTAGTGTCACCTTTCTTGAATCAAACCCTTGATCGCATGTTTTCTTTTCGTAACGACTCCTACTTTACATGAATCAAAAGCCTAATCTTATTCTTTCAATCAAAACCCTAATGCTTTGTTTTATTTTCGGAATGTCTCATTCTGTTTTTAATCAAAAGACTAACCCTACCTTTCCAAACCATAACCTTTTCTATATCTCCTAATTTTCAGTTTTGAGTGAAAACACTAGTCTTTGTTGTTATTTTAAAATAACTCGTATTTTTGAACCAAGACCCCAAACCCTTTCTTTTCCTTTCGGAATACCTACTATTTTTGAATCAAAACCCTAATAATAAGTTTTCTTATGGTAGTGTCAACCTTCTTTAATCAAAACCATGATCATATGTTTTCTTTTTGTTACGCCTACTATACTTGAGTCAAAAGCCTACTCTTATACTTTCAATCAAAACCCTAATGTTTTGTTTTATTTTCGGCATGTCTCGTTTTGTTTTTAATCAAAACACTAGCCCTATCTTTCAAAACCATAATCATTTCTTTTTCTATCGTAAAGTCTCTTATCTTTCGGTCAAAACAAGAATCGTATGTTTCCATTACTTAATAACTTCTATATATATATATATATATATATATATATATATATATATATATATATATATATATATATATATATATATATATATATATATATATATATATATATATATATATATATATATATATATATAATCAAAACCATAATCTTATGTTTTCTTATCGTAATATCTCCTAATTTTCTGTTTTGAATGAAAACAGTAGTCTTTGTTGTCATTTTAAAATGACTCGTATTTTTGAACCAAGATCCCAAACCCTTTCTTTTCCTTTTGGAATACCTACTATTTTTGAATCAAAACCCTAATCCTAAGTTTTCTTATGGTAGTATCACCTTTCTTTAGTCAAAACATTGATCATATGTTTTTCATTTCGTAACACCTACTATACTTGAATCAAAAACCTAATCTTATGCTTTCAATCAAAACCCTAATGGTTTGTTTTATTTTCGGAATGTCTAATTTTGTTTTTAATCAAAATACTAACTCTATGTTTCAAAACCATGATTATTTCTTTTTCTTTCGCAAAGTCTCCTATATTTCTAGCAAAACAAGAATCGAATGTCTCCTTTCTTAATAATTTCTCTATGTATGTATTTAATCAAACCCAAATCTTACGTATTCTTATAGCAATATTTCCTAATTTTCAGTTTCGAATGAAAACCAAAGACTTTGTGGTCATTTCAATATAACTTATATTTTTGAATCAAGACCTAAACCCTTTCTTTTCCTTTCGGAATACCTACTATTTTTTTAATCAAAACCCTAATTCTAGGTTTTCTTGTGGTAGTGTCATCCTTCTTTAATCAAAACCTTGATCATATGTTTTCTTTTCGTAACGCATAGTATACTTTAATCAAAAGCCTGATCTTATGCTTTCAATCAAAACCGTATTGATTTGTTTTATTTTCGTAATGTCTCGTTTTGTTTTTAATCCAAACACTAACCCTACCTTACAAAACCCCGATCTTTTCTTTTCTTTTGTAAAATCTCCTATCTTTCAATCCAAACAAGAATCCTATGTTTACTTTTCTTAGTAACTTCTATATATATGTATTTAATCAAAACCCTAATCTTATGTTTTCTTATCGTAATGTCTCCTAATTTTCAGTTTTCATTGAAAACCCTAGTCTTCGTTGTTATTTTTAAATTACTCGTATTTTTTAACAAAGACCCCAAACCCTTTCTTTTCCTTTCAGAATACCTACTATTTTTTAATCAAAACCATAATCCTAATTTTTCTTATGGTAGTGTCAGCTTTCTTAAATCAAAACCTTGATCATAAGTTTTTCTTTTCATAACACCTACTATACTTGAATCAAAAGCCTAATCTTATGCTTCCAATCAAAATCCTAATGCTTTGTTTTATTTTCGGAATGTCTCGTTTTGTTTTTTAATCAAAACACTAACCGTATCTTTCAAAACCATAATCTTTTCTTTTTCTTTCGTAAAATCTCCTATCTTTCGGTCAAAACAAGAATCCTATGTTTTCTTTCCTTAATAACTTCTATTTGTATGTATTTAATTAAAACCATAATCTTATGTTTTCTTATAGTAATATCTTCTAATTTTCAGTTTTGAGTGAAAACACTAGTCTTTGTTGTCATTTCAATATAACTTATATTTTTGAACCAAGACCCCAAACCCTTTCTTTTACTTTCGGAATACCTACTATTTTTTAATCAAAACCCTAATCCTAGGTTTTCTTGTGGTAATGTCACCTTTTTTAATCAAAACCTTGATCATATGTTTTCTTTTCGTAACACCTACTATACTTGAATCAAAAGCATAATCTTATGCTTTCCAACAAAACCCTAATGCTTTGTTTTATTTTTGGAATGTCACGTTTTGTTTTTAATCAAAACACTAACCCTACCTTTCAAAACCATGATCTTTTCTTTTCTTTCGTAAAATCTGCTATCTTTTGGTCCAAGCAAGGATCCTATGTTTACTTTTCTTAATAACTTATATATATATATGTATTTAATCAAAACTGTAATCTTACGTTTTCTTATTCTAACATCTCCTAATTTTTAGTTTTGAATGAAAACCCTATTCTTTGCTGTTATTTTAAAAAGACTTGTATTTTTTCAACCAAAAATCCAAACCCTTTCTTTTCCTTTCGGAATACCGACTATTTTTTAATCAAAACCATAATCCTAAGTTTTCTTATGGTAGTGTCACCTTTCTTGAATCAAACCCTTGATCGCATGTTTTCTTTTCGTAACGACTCCTACTTTACATGAATCAAAAGCCTAATCTTATTCTTTCAATCAAAACCCTAATGCTTTGTTTTATTTTCGGAATGTCTCATTCTGTTTTTAATCAAAAGACTAACCCTACCTTTCCAAACCATAACCTTTTCTATATCTCCTAATTTTCAGTTTTGAGTGAAAACACTAGTCTTTGTTGTTATTTTAAAATAACTCGTATTTTTGAACCAAGACCCCAAACCCTTTCTTTTCCTTTCGGAATACCTACTATTTTTGAATCAAAACCCTAATAATAAGTTTTCTTATGGTAGTGTCAACTTTCTTTAATCAAAACCATGATCATATGTTTTCTTTTTGTTACGCCTACTATACTTGAGTCAAAAGCCTACTCTTATACTTTCAATCAAAACCCTAATGTTTTGTTTTATTTTCGGCATGTCTCGTTTTGTTTTTAATCAAAACACTAGCCCTATCTTTCAAAACCATAATCATTTCTTTTTCTATCGTAAAGTCTCTTATCTTTCGGTCAAAACAAGAATCGTATGTTTCCATTACTTAATAACTTCTATATATATATATATATATATATATATATATATTTAATCAAAACCATAATCTTATGTTTTCTTATCGTAATATCTCCTAATTTTCTGTTTTGAATGAAAACAGTAGTCTTTGTTGTCATTTTAAAATGACTCGTATTTTTGAACCAAGATCCCAAACCCTTTCTTTTCCTTTTGGAATACCTACTATTTTTGAATCAAAACCCTTATCAAAGTTTTCTTATGATAGTATCACCTTTCTTTAGTCAAAACATTGATCATATGTTTTTCATTTCGTAACACCTACTATACTTGAATCAAAAACCTAATCTTATGCTTTCAATCAAAACCCTAATGGTTTGTTTTATTTTCGGAATGTCTAATTTTGTTTTTAATCAAAATACTAACTCTATGTTTCAAAACCATGATCATTTCTTTTTCTTTCGCAAAGTCTCCTATATTTCTAGCAAAACAAGAATCGAATGTCTCCTTTCTTAATAATTTCTCTATGTATGTATTTAATCAAACCCAAATCTTACGTATTCTTATAGCAATATTTCCTAATTTTCAGTTTCGAATGAAAACCAAAGTCTTTGTGGTCATTTCAATATAACTTATATTTTTGAATCAAGACCTAAATCCTTTCTTTTCCTTTCGGAATACCTACTATTTTTTTAATCAAAAACCTAATTCTAGGTTTTCTTGTGGTAGTGTCATCCTTCTTTAATCAAAACCTTGATCATATGTTTTCTTTTCGTAACGCATAGTATACTTTAATCAAAAGCCTGATCTTATGCTTTCAATCAAAACCGTATTGATTTGTTTTATTTTCGTAATGTCTCGTTTTGTTTTTAATCCAAACACTAACCCTACCTTACAAAACCCCGATCTTTTCTTTTCTTTTGTAAAATCTCCTATCTTTCAATCCAAACAAGAATCCTATGTTTACTTTTCTTAGTAACTTCTATATATATGTATTTAATCAAAACCCTAATCTTATGTTTTCTTATCGTAATGTCTCCTAATTTTCAGTTTTCATTGAAAACCCTATTCTTTGTTGTTATTTTAAAATGGCTCGTATTTTTTTAACCAAAACTCCAAACCCTTTCTTTTCCATTCGGAATACCTACTATTTTTGAATCAAAACTCTAATCCTAAGTTTTCTTATGGTAGTGCCACCTTTCTATAATCAAAACCTTGATCATTTGTTTTCTTTTCATAATGCCTTCTATACTTGAATCAAAAGCCGATTCCTATGCTTCCAATCAAAACCCTAATGCTTTGTTTTATTTTCGGAATGTCTCGTTTTGTTTTTTAATCAAAACACTAACCGTATCTTTCAAAACCATAATCTTTTCTTTTTCTTTCGTAAAATCTCCTATCTTTCGGTCAAAACAAGAATCCTATGTTTTCTTTCCTTAATAACTTCTATTTGTATGTATTTAATTAAAACCATAATCTTATGTTTTCTTATAGTAATATCTTCTAATTTTCAGTTTTGAGTGAAAGCACTAGTCTTTGTTGTCATTTCAATATAACTTATATTTTTGAACCAAGACCCCAAACCCTTTCTTTTACTTTCGGAATACCTACTATTTTTTAATCAAAACCCTAATCCTAGGTTTTCTTGTGGTAATGTCAACTTTTTTAATCAAAACCTTGATCATATGTTTTCTTTTCGTAACACCTACTATACTTGAATCAAAAGCCTAATCTTATGCTTCCAATCAAAATCCTAATGCTTTGTTTTATTTTCGGAATGTCTCGTTTTGTTTTTTAATCAAAACACTAACCGTATCTTTCAAAACCATAATCTTTTCTTTTTCTTTCGTAAAATCTCCTATCTTTCGGTCAAAACAAGAATCCTATGTTTTCTTTCCTTAATAACTTCTATTTGTATGTATTTAATTAAAACCATAATCTTATGTTTTCTTATAGTAATATCTTCTAATTTTCAGTTTTGAGTGAAAACACTAGTCTTTGTTGTCATTTCAATATAACTTATATTTTTGAACCAAGACCCCAAACCCTTTCTTTTACTTTCGGAATACCTACTATTTTTTAATCAAAACCCTAATCCTAGGTTTTCTTGTGGTAATGTCACCTTTTTTAATCAAAACCTTGATCATATGTTTTCTTTTCGTAACACCTACTATACTTGAATCAAAAGCATAATCTTATGCTTTCCAACAAAACCCTAATGCTTTGTTTTATTTTTGGAATGTCACGTTTTGTTTTTAATCAAAACACTAACCCTACCTTTCAAAACCATGATCTTTTCTTTTCTTTCGTAAAATCTGCTATCTTTTGGTCCAAGCAAGAATCCTATGTTTACTTTTCTTAATAACTTCTATATATATATGTATTTAATCAAAACTGTAATCTTACGTTTTCTTATTCTAACATCTCCTAATTTTTAGTTTTGAATGAAAACCCTATTCTTTGCTGTTATTTTAAAAAGACTTGTATTTTTTTAACCAAAAATCCAAACCCTTTCTTTTCCTTTCGGAATACCGACTATTTTTTAATCAAAACCATAATCCTAAGTTTTCTTATGGTAGTGTCACCTTTCTTGAATCAAACCCTTGATCGCATGTTTTCTTTTCGTAACGACTCCTACTTTACATGAATCAAAAGCCTAATCTTATTCTTTCAATCAAAACCCTAATGCTTTGTTTTATTTTCGGAATGTCTCATTCTGTTTTTAATCAAAAGACTAACCCAACCTTTCCAAACCATAACCTTTTCTATATCTCCTAATTTTCAGTTTTGAGTGAAAACACTAGTCTTTGTTGTTATTTTAAAATAACTCGTATTTTTGAACCAAGACCCCAAACCCTTTCTTTTCCTTTCGGAATACCTACTATTTTTGAATCAAAACCCTAATAATAAGTTTTCTTATGGTAGTGTCAACTTTCTTTAATCAAAACCATGATCATATGTTTTCTTTTTGTTACGCCTACTATACTTGAGTCAAAAGCCTACTCTTATACTTTCAATCAAAACCATAATGTTTTGTTTTATTTTCGGCATGTCTCGTTTTGTTTTTAATCAAAACACTAGCCCTATCTTTCAAAACCACAATCATTTCTTTTTCTATCGTAAAGTCTCTTATCTTTCGGTCAAAACAAGAATCGTATGTTTCCATTACTTAATAACTTCTATATATATATATATATATATATATATATATATATATATATATATATATATATATATATATATATTTAATCAAAACCATAATCTTATGTTTTCTTATCGTAATATCTCCTAATTTTCTGTTTTGAATGAAAACAGTAGTCTTTGTTGTCATTTTAAAATGACTCGTATTTTGAACCAAGATCCCAAACCCTTTCTTTTCCTTTTGGAATACCTACTATTTTTGAATCAAAACCCTAATCCTAAGTTTTCTTATGGTAGTATCACCTTTCTTTAGTCAAAACATTGATCATATGTTTTTCATTTCGTAACACCTACTATACTTGAATCAAAAACCTAATCTTATGCTTTCAATCAAAACCCTAATGGTTTGTTTTATTTTCGGAATGTCTAATTTTGTTTTTAATCAAAATACTAACTCTATGTTTCAAAACCATGATCATTTCTTTTTCTTTCGCAAAGTCTCCTATATTTCTAGCAAAACAAGAATCGAATGTCTCCTTTCTTAATAATTTCTCTATGTATGTATTTAATCAAACCCAAATCTTACGTATTCTTATAGCAATATTTCCTAATTTTCAGTTTCGAATGAAAACCAAAGTCTTTGTGGTCATTTCAATATAACTTATATTTTTGAATCAAGACCTAAACCCTTTCTTTTCCTTTCGGAATACCTACTATTTTTTTAATCAAAAACCTAATTCTAGGTTTTCTTGTGGTAGTGTCATCCTTCTTTAATCAAAACCTTGATCATATGTTTTCTTTTCCTAACGCATAGTATACTTTAATCAAAAGCCTGATCTTATGCTTTCAATCAAAACCGTATTGATTTGTTTTATTTTCGTAATGTCTCGTTTTGTTTTTAATCCAACCACTAACCCTACCTTACAAAACCCCGATCTTTTCTTTTCTTTTGTAAAATCTCCTATCTTTCAATACAAACAAGAATCCTATGTTTACTTTTCTTAGTAACTTCTATATATATGTATTTAATCAAAACCCTAATCTTATGTTTTCTTATCGTAATGTCTCCTAATTTTCAGTTTTCATTGAAAACCCTATTCTTTGTTGTTATTTTAAAATGACTCGTATTTTTTTAACCAAAACTCCAAACCCTTTCTTTTCCATTCGGAATACCTACTATTTTTGAATCAAAACTCTAATCCTAAGTTTTCTTATGGTAGTGCCACCTTTCTATAATCAAAACCTTGATCATTTGTTTTCTTTTCATAATGCCTTCTATACTTGAATCAAAAGCCGATTCCTATGCTTCCAATCAAAACCCTAATGCTTTGTTTTATTTTCGGAATGTCTCGTTTTGTTTTTTAATCAAAACACTAACCGTATCTTTCAAAACCATAATCTTTTCTTTTTCTTTCGTAAAATCTCCTATCTTTCGGTCAAAACAAGAATCCTATGTTTTCTTTCCTTAATAACTTCTATTTGTATGTATTTAATTAAAACCATAATCTTATGTTTTCTTATAGTAATATCTTCTAATTTTCAGTTTTGAGTGAAAACACTAGTCTTTGTTGTCATTTCAATATAACTTATATTTTTGAACCAAGACCCCAAACCCTTTCTTTTACTTTCGGAATACCTACTATTTTTTAATCAAAAACCTAATCCTAGGTTTTCTTGTGGTAATGTCAACTTTTTTAATCAAAACCTTGATCATATGTTTTCTTTTCGTAACACCTACTATACTTGAATCAAAAGCATAATCTTATGCTTTCCAACGAAACCCTAATGCTTTGTTTTATTTTTGGAATGTCACGTTTTGTTTTTAATCAAAACACTAAACCTACCTTTCAAAACCATGATCTTTTCTTTTCTTTCGTAAAATCTGCTATCTTTTGGTCCAAGCAAGGATCCTATGTTTACTTTTCTTAATAACTTCTATATATATATGTATTTAATCAAAACTGTAATCTTACGTTTTCTTATTCTAACATCTCCTAATTTTTAGTTTTGAATGAAAACCCTATTCTTTGCTGTTATTTTAAAAAGACTTGTATTTTTTTAACCAAAAATCCAAACCCTTTCTTTTCCTTTCGGAATACCGACTATTTTTTAATCAAAACCATAATCCTAAGTTTTCTTATGGTAGTGTCACCTTTCTTGAATCAAACCCTTGATTGCATGTTTTCTTTTCGTAACGCCTCCTACTTTACATGAATCAAAAGCCTAATCTTATTCTTTCAATCAAAACCCTAATGCTTTGTTTTATTTTCGGAATGTCTCATTCTGTTTTTAATCAAAAGACCAACCCTACCTTTCCAAACCATAACCTTTTCTATATCTCCTAATTTTCAGTTTTGAGTGAAAACACTAGTCTTTGTTGTTATTTTAAAATAACTCGTATTTTTGAACCAAGACCCCAAACCCTTTCTTTTCCTTTCGGAATACCTACTATTTTTGAATCAAAACCCTAATAATAAGTTTTCTTATGGTAGTGTCAACTTTCTTTAATCAAAACCATGATCATATGTTTTCTTTTTGTTACGCCTACTATACTTGAGTCAAAAGCCTACTCTTATACTTTCAATCAAAACCCTAATGTTTTGTTTTATTTTCGGCATGTCTCGTTTTGTTTTTAATCAAAACACTAGCCCTATCTTTCAAAACCATAATCATTTCTTTTTCTTTCGTAAAGTCACTTATCTTTCGGTCAAAACAAGAATCGTATGTTTCCATTACTTAATAACTTCTATATATATATATATATATATATATATATATATATATATATTTAATCAAAACCCTAATCTTATGTTTTCTTATCGTAATATCTCCTAATTTTCTGTTTTGAATGAAAACAGTAGTCTTTGTTGTCATTTTAAAATGACTCGTATTTTTTAACCAAAATCCCAAACCCTTTCTTTTCCTTTTGGAATACCTACTATTTTTGAATCAAAACCCTAATCCTAAGTTTTCTTATGGTAGTATCACCTTTCTTTAGTCAAAACATTGATCATATGTTTTTCATTTCGTAACACCTACTATACTTGAATCAAAAAACATAATCTTATGCTTTCAATCAAAACCCTAATGGTTTGTTTTATTTTCGGAATGTCTAATTTTGTTTTTAATTAAAATACTAACTCTATGTTTCAAAACCATGATCATTTCTTTTTCTTTCGCAAAGTCTCCTAAATTTCTAGCAAAACAAGAATCGAATGTCTCCTTTCTTAATAATTTCTCTATGTATGTATTTAATCAAACCCAAATCTTACGTATTCTTATAGCAATATTTCCTAATTTTCAGTTTCGAATGAAAACCAAAGTCTATGTGGTCATTTCAATATAACTTATATTTTTGAATCAAGACCTAAACCCTTTCTTTTCCTTTCGGAATACCTACTATTTTTTTAATCAAAACCCTAATTCTAGGTTTTCTTGTGGTAGTGTCATCCTTCTTTAATCAAAACCTTGATCATATGTTTTCTTTTCGTAACGCATAGTATACTTGAATCAAAAGCCTGATCTTATGCTTTCAATCAAAACCGTATTGATTTGTTTTATTTTCGTAATGTCTCGTTTTGTTTTTAATCCAAACACTAACCCTACCTTACAAAACCCCGATCTTTTCTTTTCTTTTGTAAAATCTCTTATCTTTCAATCCAAACAAGAATCCTATGTTTACTTTTCTTAGTAACTTCTATATATATGTATTTAATCAAAACCCTAATCTTATGTTTTCTTATCGTAATGTCTCCTAATTTTCAGTTTTCATTGAAAACCCTATTCTTTGTTGTTATTTTAAAATGACTCGTATTTTTTTAACCAAAACTCCAAACCCTTTCATTTCCTTTCGGAATACCTACTATTTTTGAATCAAAACTCTAATCCTAAGTTTTCTTATGGTAGTGCCACCTTTCTTTAATCAAAACCTTGATCATTTGTTTTCTTTTCATAATGCCTTCTATACTTGAATCAAAAGCCGATTCTTATGCTTCCAATCAAAACCCTAATGCTTTGTTTTATTTTCGGAATGTCTCGTTTTGTTTTTTAATCAAAACAATAACCGTATCTTTCAAAACCATAATCTTTTCTTTTTCTTTCGTAAAATCTCCTATCTTTCGGTCAAAACAAGAATCCTATGTTTTCTTTCCTTAATAACTTCTATTTGTATGTATTTAATTAAAACCATAATCTTATGTTTTCTTATAGTAATATCTTCTAATTTTCAGTTTTGAGTGAAAACACTAGTCTTTGTTGTCATTTCGATATAACTTATATTTTTGAACCAAGACCCCAAACCCTTTCTTTTACTTTCGGAATACCTACTATTTTTTAATCAAAACCCTAATCCTAGGTTTTCTTGTGGTAATGTCACCTTTTTTAATCAAAACCTTGATCATATGTTTTCTTTTCGTAACACCTGCTATACTTGAATCAAAAGCATAATCTTATGCTTTCCAACAAAACCCTAATGCTTTGTTTTATTTTTGGAATGTCACGTTTTGTTTTTAATCAAAACACTAACCCTACCTTTCAAAACCATGATCTTTTCTTTTCTTTCGTAAAATCTGCTATTTTTTGGTCCAAGCAAGGATCCTATGTTTACTTTTCTTAATAACTTCTATATATATATGTATTTAATCAAAACTGTAATCTTACGTTTTCTTATTCTAACATCTCCTAATTTTTAGTTTTGAATGAAAACCCTATTCTTTGCTGTTATTTTAAAAAGACTTGTATTTTTTTAACCAAAAATCCAAACCCTTTCTTTTCCTTTCGGAATACTGACTATTTTTTAATCAAAACCATAATCCTAAGTTTTCTTATGGTAGTGTCACCTTTCTTGAATCAAACCCTTGATCGCATGTTTTCTTTTCGTAACGCCTCCTACTTTACATGAATCAAAAGCCTAATCTTATTCTTTCAATCAAAACCCTAATGCTTTGTTTTATTTTCGGAATGTCTCATTCTGTTTTTAATCAAAAGACTAACCCTACCTTTCCAAACCATAACCTTTTCTATATCTCCTAATTTTCAGTTTTGAGTGAAAACACTAGTCTTTGTTGTTATTTTAAAATAACTCGTATTTTTGAACCAAGACCCCAAACCCTTTCTTTTCCTTTCGGAATACCTACTATTTTTGAATCAAAACACTAATAATAAGTTTTCTTATGGTAGTGTCAACTTTCTTTAATCAAAACCATGATCATATGTTTTCTTTTTGTTACGCCTACTATACTTGAGTCAAAAGCCTGCTCTTATACTTTCAATCAAAACCCTAATGTTTTGTTTTATTTTCGGCATGTCTCGTTTTGTTTTTAATCAAAACACTAGCCCTATCTTTCAAAACCATAATCATTTCTTTTTCTTTCGTAAAGTCTCCTATCTTTCGGTCAAAACAAGAATCGTATGTTTCCATTACTTAATAACTTCTATATATATATATATATATATATATTTAATCAAAACCCTAATCTTATGTCTTCTTATCGTAATATCTCCTAATTTTCTGTTTTGAATGAAAACAGTAGTCTTTGTTGTCATTTTAAAATGACTCGTATTTTTGAACCAAGATCCCAAACCCTTTCTTTTCCTTTTGGATTACCTACTATTTTTGAATCAAAACCCTAATCCTAAGTTTTCTTATGGTAGTATCACCTTTCTTTAGTCAAAACATTGATCATATGTTTTTCATTTCGTAACACCTACTATACTTGAATCAAAAACCTAATCTTATGCTTTCAATCAAAACCCTAATGGTTTGTTTTATTTTCGGAATGTCCAATTTTGTTTTTAATCAAAATACTAACTCTATGTTTCAAAACCATGATCATTTCTTTTTCTTTCGCAAAGTCTCCTATATTTCTAGCAAAACAAGAATCGAATGTCTCCTTTCTTAATAATTTCTCTATGTATGTATTTAATCAAACCCAAATCTTACGTATTCTTATAGCAATATTTCCTAATTTTCAGTTTCGAATGAAAACCAAAGTCTTTGTGGTCATTTCAATATAACTTATATTTTTGAATCAAGACCTAAACCCTTTCTTTTCCTTTCGGAATACCTACTATTTTTTTAATCAAAACCCTAATTCTAGGTTTTCTTGTGGTAGTGTCATCCTTCTTTAATCAAAACCTTGATCATATGTTTTCTTTTCGTAACGCATAGTATACTTGAATCAAAAGCCTGATCTTATGCTTTCAATCAAAACCGTATTGATTTGTTTTATTTTCGTAATGTCTCGTTTTGTTTTTAATCCAAACACTAACCCTACCTTACAAAACCCCGATCTTTTCTTTTCTTTTGTAAAATCTCCTATCTTTCAATCCAAACAAGAATCCTATGTTTACTTTTCTTAGTAACTTCTATATATATGTATTTAATCAAAACCCTAATCTTATGTTTTCTTATCGTAATGTCTCCTAATTTTCAGTTTTCATTGAAAACCCTATTCTTTGTTGTTATTTTAAAATGACTCGTATTTTTTTAACCAAAACTCCAAACCCTTTCTTTTCCTTTCGGAATACCTACTATTTTTGAATCAAAACTCTAATCCTAAGTTTTCTTATGGTAGTGCCACCTTTCTTTAATCAAAACCTTGATCATTTGTTTTCTTTTCATAATGCCTTCTATACTTGAATCAAAAGCCGATTCTTATGGTTCCAATCAAAACCCTAATGCTTTGTTTTATTTTCAGAATGTCTCGTTTTGTTATTTAATCAAAACACTAACCATATTTTTCAAAACCATAATCTTTTCTTTTTCTTTCGTAAAATCTCCTATCTTTCGGTCAAAACAAGAATCCTATATTTCCTCTTCTTAATAACTTCTATATATATGTATTTAATCAAAACCCTAATCTTATGTTTTCTTATCGTAATATCTCCTAATTTTCCGTTTTGAATAAAAACCTTATTCTTTGTTTTAAAATGACTCGTATTTTTTAAATAAAAACTGCAAACCCTTTCTTTTCCTTTC
>JAFBII010000021.1:1252433-1269933 GCA_020875875.1 Dioscorea alata | reverse complement strand
CACCTGCAATGTCTTTCAAAACATAATCTTTTGTTTTTTCTTTCGTAAATTCTCCTATCTTTCGGTCAAAACACAAAGACTATGTTTCCTTTTTCTTCATAACTCCTATCTATATGTTTTTAATCAAAACCCTAATCTTATATTATCTTATAGTAATGCTTCCTATTTTTCAGTTTTGAATCAAAACCCTAGTCTTTGTTTTTATTTTAAAATGACTCATATTTTTTAACCAAGACCCCATAACACTTTCTTTTGTTTTAAGAATAGATATTATTTTTGAATCAAAAGACGCAGCCTAGGTTTTTTTATGGTAGTGTCACCATTCTTTGATCAAAACCTTGATCCCACGTTTTTCTTTCGTCAAGTCTCCTATCTTTCGGCCAAAACATGAACACTATGTTTCCCTTTCTTGATAACTCCTGTCTAAATGTTTTCAATCAAAACCCTAATCTTGTGTTTATTTTGATAATAATATCTCCTAATTTTTCAGATTTGAATGAAAACCATAGCCTTTGTTGTCATTTTAAAATAACTCGTATTTTTGAACCAAGGTCTCTAATACTTTCTTTTCCTTTCGGGATACTCACTATTTTTGAATCAAAACCCTAATCCTTGGTTTTCATATGGTAGTGTCACCTTTCACTTTTCAAAACCTTGATCATATGTTTTCTTTTCGTAACACCTACTATACTTGAATCAAAAGCCTAATCATATGATTTCAATGAAAACCCTAATATTTTTTCCCCCTTTCGGAATCTCTCATTTTGATTTTAATCAAAAACAGTAACCCTATCATTCAAAACCATAATCTTTTGTTTTTCTTTCGTGAAGCCTCCTATCTTTCGGTCAAACCACGAATACTATGTTTCCTTTTTTTAATAAATCGAATCTATATGTTTTTAACCAAACCCTGATCTTATGTTTTCTTACAGTAATGTCTACTAATTTTCAGTTTTGAATGAAAACCCTAGTCTTTGTCGTCATTTTTAAAATGACTAGTATTTTTGAACCAAGACCCCAAACCCTCTCTTTTCCTTTCGGAATATCTAATATTTTTGAATCGAAACCCTAATCGTAGGTTTTCTTGTGGTTGTGTCACCATTCACTATTCAAAACCTTGATCCTATTTTTTCTTTTCGTAACGCCTACTATAATTGAATCAAAAGCCTAATGCTATGCTTTCCATCAAGATCCCTAATGCTTTGTTTTCTTTTCGGAATGTCTCGTTTTGTTTTTAATCAAAACAGTAACCCTATCTTTCAAAATCATAATCTTTTGTTTTTCTTTTGTAAGGTCTCCTATCTTTCGGTCAAAACACGAATATTATATTTCCTCTTCCTAATAACTCACATCTATATGTTTTTAGTCAAAACCATAATCTTATGCTTTCTTATAGAAATGTCTCCTAATTTTCATTTTTGAATGAAAGCCCTAGTCTTTGTTCAAATTTTAAAATGACTCGTATTTTTTAACCAGGAACCCTAACCCTTACTTTTCCTTTCGGAATGCCTAATATTTTTTTTTAATCAAAACCCTAGTGCTAGGTTTTCTTGCTTTAGTGTCACCTTTTTTTTTTTAATCAAAACCAAGATCGTATGCTTTATTTTCGTAACGCCTACTATACTTGAATAAAAAGCCAAATCCTATGCTCTCAATCGAAACAGTGATGCTTCGTTTTCTTTTCCGAATGTCTCATTTTGTTTTTACTCAAAACGCCTACCCTGTCTTTCAAAACATAATCTTTTGTTTTTTTCTTTCGTAAGGTCTCCTATCTTTCGGTCAAAACACAAACACTATGTTTCCTTTTTCTTGATAACTCTTATCTATATGTTTTTAATCAAAACCCTAATCTTATATTATCTTATAGTAATGCTTCCTATTTTTCAGTTTTGAATCAAAACCTTAATCTTTGTTTTACTTTTAAAATGACTCGTATTTTTTATCCAAGAACCCCTAACACTTTTTTTTGTTTTAAGAATAGATATTATTTTTGAATCAAAAGACGAAGCCTAGATTTTCTTTATGGTAGTATCACCATTCTTTGATCAAAACCTTGATCCCATGTTTTTCTTTCCTCAAGTCTCCTATCTTTCGGTCAAAACACGAATACTATGTTTCCCTTTCTTGATAACTCCTGTCTAAATTTTTTCAATCAAAACACTAATCTTGTGTTTATTCTTGTAATAATATATCCTAATTTTTCAGATTTGAATGAAAACCATAGCCTTTTTTGTCATTTTAAAATAACTCGTATTTTTTAACCAAGGTCCCTAATACTTTCTTTTCCTTTCGGGATACTCACTATTTTTGAATCAAAACCCTAATCCTTGGTTTTCATATGGTAGTGTCACCTTTCACTTTTCAAAACCTTGATCGTATGTGTTCTTTTCGTAACGCCTACTATATTTGAATCAAAAGCCTAATCATATGATTTCAATGAAAACCCTAATATGTTTTTTCCCCCTTTCGGATTCTCTCATTTTGATTTTAATGAAAAACACTAATCCCATCTTTTAAAACCATAATCTTTTGTTTTTCTTTCGTGAAGCCTCCTATCTTTCGATCAAACCACGAATACTATGTTTTCTTTTCCTAATAACTCGAATCTATATGTTTTTAACAAAAACCCCGATCTTATGTTTTCTTACAGCAATGTCTACTAATTTTCAGTTTTGAATGAAAACCCTAGTCTTTGTCGTCATTTTTAAAATGACTCGTATTTTTGAAACAAGACCCCAAACCCTCTCTTTTCCTTTCGGAATACCTAATATTTTTTAATCGAAACCCTAATCGTAGGTTTTCTTGTGGTTGTGTCACCTTTCACTATTCAAAACCTTGATCCTATTTTTTCTTTTCGTAACGCCTACTATAATTGAATCAAAAGCCTAATGCTATGCTTTCCATCAAGATCCCTAATGCTTTGTTTCCTTTTCGGAATGTCTCGTTTTGTTTTTAATCAAAACAGTAACCCTATCTTTCAAAACCATAATCTTTTGTTTTTCTTTTGTAAGGTCTCCTATCTTTCGATCAAAACACGAATATTATATTTCCTCTTCCTAATAACTCCCATCTATATGTTTTCAGTCAAAACCATAATCTTATGCTTTTCTTATAGAAATGTCTCCTAATTTTCAGTTTTGAATGAAAGCCCTAGTCTTTCTTCTAATTTTAAAATGACTCGTATTTTTGAACCAGGACCCCTAACACTTTCTTTTCCTTTCGGAATGCCTAATATTTTTTTTAATCAAAAACCTAGTGCTATGTTTTCTTGCTTTAGTGCCACCTTTTTTTTTTTAATCAAAACCTAGATCTTATGTTTTATTTTCGTAACGCCTACTATACTTGAATCAAAAGCCTAATCCTATGCTCTTAATCGAAATAGTGATGCTTCGTTTTCTCTTCTGAATGTCTCATTTTGTTTTTAATCAAAGCACCTGCAATGTCTTTCAAAACATAATCTTTTGTTTTTTCTTTCATAAATTCTCCTATCTTTCGGTCAAAACACAAAGACTATGCTTCCTTTTTCTTCATAACTCCTATCTATATGTTTTTAATCAAAACCCTAATCTTATATTATCTTATAGTAATGCTTCCTATTTTTCAGTTTTGAATCAAAACCCTAGTCTTTGTTTTTATTTTAAAATGACTCATATTTTTTAACCAAGACCCCCTAACACTTTCTTTTTTTTTTAAGAATAGATATTATTTTTGAATCAAAAGACGAAGCCTAGGTTTTTTTATGGTAGTGTCACCATTCTTGGATCAAAACCTTGATCCCACGTTTTTCTTTCGTCAAGTCTCCTATCTTTCGGCCAAAACACGAACACTATGTTTCCCTTT
The DNA here is from genome assembly GCA_020875875.1 of Dioscorea alata. Lineage (NCBI taxonomy): Eukaryota > Viridiplantae > Streptophyta > Magnoliopsida > Dioscoreales > Dioscoreaceae > Dioscorea > Dioscorea alata. The sequence goes on along the minus strand of JAFBII010000021.1, from coordinate 1,266,093 downwards.
CTTGATAACTCCTGTCTAAATGTTTTCAATCAAAACCCTAATCTTGTGTTTATTCTGATAATAATATCTCCTAATTTTTCAGATTTGAATGAAAACCATAGCCTTTGTTGTCATTTTAAAATAACTCGTATTTTTGAACCAAGGTCTCTAATACTTTCTTTTCCTTTCCGGATACTCACTATTTTTGAATCAAAACCCTAATCCTTGGTTTTCATATGGTAGTGTCACCTTTCACTTTTCAAAACCTTGATCGTATGTTTTCTTTTCGTAACGCCTATTATACTTGAATCAAAAGCCTAATCATATGATTTCAATGAAAACCCTAATATTTCTTCCCCCTTTCGGAATCTCTCATTTTGATTTTAATCAAAAACACTAACCCTATCTTTCAAAACCATAATCTTCTGTTTTTCTTTCGTGAAGCCTCCTATCTTTCGTTCAAACCACGAATACTATGTTTCCTTTTTTTAATAAATCGAATCTATATGTTTTTAACCAAACCCTGATCTTATGTTTTCTTACAGTAATGTCTAATAATTTTCAGTTTTGAATGAAAACCCTAGTCTTTGTCGTCATTTTTAAAATGACTCGTATTTTTGAACCAAGACCCCAAACCCTCTCTTTTCCTTTCGGAATATCTAATATTTTTTAATCGAAACCCTAATCGTAGGTTTTCTTGTGGTTGTGTCACCTTTCACTATTCAAAACCTTGATCCTATTTTTTCTTTTCGTAACGCCTACTATAATTGAATCAAAAGCCTAATGCTATGCTTTCCATCAAGATCCCTAATGCTTTGTTTTCTTTTCGGAATGTCTCGTTTTGTTTTTAATCAAAACAGTAACCCTATCTTTCAAAACCATAATCTTTTGTTTTTCTTTTGTAAGGTCTCCTATCTTTCGGTCAAAACACGAATATTATATTTCCTCTTCCTAATAACTCACATCTATATGTTTTTAGTCAAAACCATAATCTTATGCTTTCTTATAGAAATGTCTCCTAATTTTCAGTTTTGAATGAAAGCCCTAGTCTTTGTTCTAATTTTAAAATGACTCGTATTTTTTAACCAGGACCCCTAACCCTTACTTTTCCTTTCGGAATGCCTAATATTTTTTTTAATCAAAACCCTAGTGCTAGGTTTTCTTGCTTTAGTGTCACCTTTTTTTTTTTTTTAATCAAAACCAAGATCGTATGTTTTATTTTCGTAACGCCTACTATACTTGAATAAAAAGCCAAATCCTATGCTCTCAATCGAAACAGTGATGCTTCGTTTTCTTTTCCGAATGTCTCATTTTGTTTTTAATGAAAACGCCTACCCTGTCTTTCAAAACATAATCTTTTGTTTTTTTCTTTCGTAAGGTCTCCTATCTTTCGGTCAAAACACAAAGACTATGTTTCCTTTTTCTTGATAACTCCTATCTATATGTTTTTAATCAAAACCCTAATCTTATATTATCTTATAGTAATGCTTCCTATTTTTCAGTTTTGAATCAAAACCCTAGTCTTTGTTTTAATTTTAAAATGACTCATATTTTTTAAACAAGAACCCGTAACACTTTCTTTTGTTTTAAGAATAGATATTATGTTTGAATCAAAAGACGAAGCCTATATTTTTTTTATGGTAGTGTCACCATTCTTTGATCAAAACCTTGATCCCACGTTTTTCTTTCGTCAAGTCTCCTATCTTTCGGTCAAAACACGAATACTATGTTTCCCTTTCTTGATAACTCCTGTCAAAATTTTTTCAATCAAAACCCTAATCTTGTGTTTATTCTTGTAATAATATATCCTAATTTTTTAGATTTGAATGAAAACCATAGCCTTTGTTGTCATTTTAAAATAACTCGTATTTTTGAACCTAGGTCCCTAATACTTTCTTTTCCTTTCGGGATACTCACTATTTTTGAATCAAAATCCTAATCCTTGGTTTTCATATGGTAGTGTCACCATTCACTTTTCAAAACCTTGATCGTGTGTTTTCTTTCCGTAACGCCTACTATACTTCAATCAAAAGCCTAATCATATGATTTCAATGAAAACCCTAATATTTTTTCTCCCTTTCGGAATCTCTCATTTTGATTTTAATCAAAAACACTAGCCCTATCTTTCAAAACCATAATCTTTTGTTTTTCTTTCGTGAAGCCTCCTATCTTTCGGTCAAACCACGAATACTATGTTTTCTTTTCCTAATAACTCGAATCTATATGTTTTTAACCAAAACCGCGATCTTATGTTTTCTTACAGTAATGTCTACAAATTTTTAGTTTTGAATGAAAATCCTAGTCTTTATCGTCATTTTTAAAATGTCTCGTATTTTTGAAACAAGACCACAAACCCTCTCTTTTCCTTTCGGAATACCTAATATTTTTGGATCAAAACCCTAATCGTAGGTTTTCTTGTGGTTGTGTCACCTTTCACTATTCAAAACCTTGATCCTATTTTTTTTCTTTTCGTAACGCCTACTATAATTAAATCGAAAGCCTAATGCTGTGCTTTCCATCAAGATCGCTAATACTTTGTTTACTTTTCGGAATGTCTCCTTTTGTTTTTAATCAAACCAGTAACCCTATCTTTCAAAACCATAATCTTTTGTTTTTCTTTTGTAAGGTCTCCTATCTTTCGGTCAAAACACGAATATTATATTTCCTCTTCCTAATAACTCCCATCTATATGTTTTTAGTCAAAACCATAATCTTATGCTTTCTTATAGAAATGTCTCCTAATTTTCAGTTTTGAATGAAAGCCATAGTCTTTGTTCTAATTTTAAAATGACTCGTATTTTTGAACCAGGACCCTTAACCCTTTCTTTTCCTTTCGGAATGCCTATTATTTTTTTTAATCAAAAACCTAGTGCTATGTTTTCTTGCTTTAGTGTCACTTTTTTTTTTTAATCAAAACCAAGATCTTATGTTTTATTTTCGTAACGCCTACTATACTTGAACCAAAAGAATAATCCTATGCTCTCAATCGAAACAGTGATGCTTCGTTTTCTTTTCTGAATGTCTCATTCTGTTTTTAATCAAAGCATCTGCCCTGTCTTTCAAATAATAATCTTTTGTTTTTTCTTTCGTAAAGTCTCCTATCTTTCGGTCAAAACACAAAGACTATGTTTCCTTTTTCTTCATAACTCCTATCTTTATGTTTTTAATCAAAACCCTAATCTTATATTATCTTATAGTAATGCTTCCTATTTTTCGGTTTTGAATCAAAACCCTAGTCCTTGTTTTTATTTTAAAATGACTCGTATTTTTTAACCAAGACCCCCTAACACTTTCTTTTGTTTTAAGAATAGATATTATTTATTAATCAAAAGACGGATATTATATTTCCTCTTCCTAATAACTCCCATCTATATGTTTTTAGTCAAAACCATAATCTTATGCTTTCTTATAGAAATGTCTCCTAATTTTCAGTTTTGAATGAAAGCCCTAGTCTTTGTTCTAATTTTAAAATGACTCGTATTTTTGAAGCAGGATCCCTAACCCTTTCTTTTCCTTTCGGAATGCCTAATAATTTTTTTAATCAAAAACCTAGTGCTATGTTTTCTTGCTTTAGTGTCACCTTTTTTTTTTTTAATCAAAACCTAGATCTTATGTTTTATTTTCGTAACACCTACTATACTTGAAGCAAAAGCCTAATCCTATGCTCTCAATCGAAACAGTGATGCTTCGTTTTCTTTACTGAATGTCTCAATTTGTTTTTAATCAAAGCACCTGCCCTGTCTTTCAAAACATAATCTTTTGTTTTTTCTTTGGTAAAGTCTCTTGTCTTTCGGTCAAAACACAAAGACTATGTTTCCTTTTTCTTCATAACTCCTATCTATATGTTTTTAATCAAAACCCTCATCTTATATTATTTTATAGTAATGCTTCCTATTTTTCAGTTTTGAATCAAAACCCTAGTCTTTGTTTTTATTTTAAAATGACTCGTATTTTTTAACCAAGACCCCCTAACACTTTCTTTTGTTTTAAGAATAGATATTATTTTTGAATCAAAAGACGAAGCCTAGGTTTTTTTATGGTAGTGTCACCATTCTTTGATCAAAACCTTTATCCCTTGTTTTTCTTTCGTCAAGTCTTTTATCTTTCGTTTAAAACACGAACACTATGTTTCCCTTTCTTGATAACTCCTGTCTAAATGTTTTCAATCAAAACCCTAATCTTGTGTTTATTCTGATAATTATATCTCCTAATTTTTCAGATTTGAATCAAAACCATAGCCTTTGTTGTCATTTTAAAATAACTCATATTTTTGAAGCAAGGTACCTAATACTTTCTTTTCCTTTCGGGATACTCACTATTTTTGAATCAAAACCCTAATCCTCGGTTTTAATATGGTAGTGTCACCTTTCACTTTTCAAAACCTTGATCGTATGTTTTCTTTTCGTAACGCCTACTATACTTGAATCAAAAGCCTAATCATATGATTTCAATGAAAACCCTAATATTTTTTTCCCATTTCGGAATATCTCATTTTGAGTTTAATCAAAAACACTAACCCTATCTTTCAAAACCATAATCTTTTGTTTTTCTTTCATGAAGCCTCCTATCTTTCGGTCAAACAACGAATACTATGTTTTCTTTTCCTAATAACTCGAATCTATATGTTTTTAACCAAAACCCCGATCTTATGTTTTCTTACAGTAATGTCTACTAATTTTCAGTTTTGAATGAAAACCCTAGTCTTTGTCGTTATTTTTAAAATGACTCGTATTTTTGAAACAAGACCCCAAACCCTCTTTTTTCCTTTCGGAATACATAATATTTTTGAATCGAAAACCTAATCGTAGGTTTTCTTGTGGTTGTGTCACCTTTCACTATTCAAAACCTTGATCCTATTTTTTTTTTCTTTTCGTAACGCCTACTATAATTGAATCAAAAGCCTAATGCTATGCTTTCCATCAAGATCCCTAATGCTTTGTTTCCTTTTCGGAATGTCTCGTTTTGTTTTTAATCAAAACAGTAACCCTATCTTTCAAAACCATAATCTTTTGTTTTTCTTTTGTAAGGTCTCCTATCTTTCGGTCAAAACACGAATATTATATTTTCTCTTCCTAATAACTCCCATCTATATGTTTTTAGTCAAAACCATAATCTTATGCTTTTTTATAGAAATGTCTCCTAATTTTCAGTTTTGAATGAAAGTCCTAGTCTTTGTTCTGATTTTAAAATGACTCGTATTTTGAACAAGGACCCCTAACCCTTTCTTTTCCTTTCAGAATGCCTAATATTTTTTTTAATCAAAAACCTAGTGCTATGTTTTCTTGCTTTAGTGTCACCTTTTTTTTTTTAATCAAAACCTAGATCTTATATTTTATTTTCGTAACGCCTACTATACTTGAAGCAAAAGCCTAATCCTATGCTCTCAATCGAAACAGTGATGCTTCGTTTTCTTTTCTGAATGTCTCAATTTGTTTTTAATCAAAGCACCTGCCCTGTCTTTCAAAACATAATCTTTTGTTTTTTCTTTGGTAAAGTCTCCTGTCTTTCGGTGAAAACACAAAGACTATGTTTCCTTTTTCTTCATAACTCCTATCTATATGTTTTTAATCAAAACCCTCATCTTATATTATCTTATAGTAATGCTTCCTATTTTTCAGTTTTGAATCAAAACCCTAGTCTTTGTTTTTATTTTAAAATGACTCGTATTTTTTAACCAAGACCCCCTAACACTTTCTTTTGTTTTAAGAATAGATATTATTTTTGAATCAAAAGACGAAGCCTAGGTTTTTTTATGGTAGTGTCACCATTCTTTGATCAAAACCTTTATCCCATGTTTTTCTTTCGTCAAGTCTCCTATCTTTCGTTTAAAACACGAACACTATGTTTCCCTTTCTTGATAACTCCTGTCTAAATGTTTTCAATCAAAACCCTAATCTTGTGTTTATTCTGATAATTATATCTCCTAATTTTTCAGATTTGAATCAAAACCATAGCCTTTGTTGTCATTTTAAAATAACTCGTATTTTTGAAGCAAGGTACGTAATACTTTCTTTTCCTTTCGGGATACTCACTATTTTTGAATCAAAACCCTAATCCTTGGTTTTCATATGGTAGTGTCACCTTTCACTTTTCAAAACCTTGATCGTATGTTTTATTTTCGTAACGCTTACTATACTTGAATGAAAAGCCTAATCATATGATTTAAATGAAAACCCTAATATTTTTCCCCCTTTCGGAATCTCTCATTTTGATTTTAATAAAAAACACTAACCCTATCTTTCAAAACCATAATCTTTTGTTTTTCTTTCGTGAAGCTTCCAATCCTTCGGTCAAACCACGAATACTATGTTTCTTTTTCCTAATAACTCGAATCTATATGTTTTTAACCAAAACCCCGATCTTATGTTTTCTTACAGTAATGTCTACTAATTTTCAGTTTTGAATGAAAACCCTATTCTTTGTCGTCATTTTTAAAATGACTCGTATTTTTGAAACAAGACCCCAAACCCTCTCTTTTCCTTTCGGAATACCTAATATTTTTGAATCGAAACCCTAATCGTAGGTTTTCTTGTGGTTGTGTCACCTTTCAATATTCAAAACATTGATTCTATTTTTTCTTTTCGTAACGCCTACTATAATTGAATCAAAAGCCTAATGCTATGCTTTCCATCAAGATCCCTAATGCTTTGTTTCCTTTTCGGAATGTCTCCTTTTGTTTTTAATCAAAACAGTAACCCTATCTTTCAAAACCATAATCTTTTGTTTTCTTTTGTAAGGTCTCCTATCTTTCGGTCAAATCACGAATATTATATTTTCTCTTCCTAATAACTCCCATCAATATGTTTTTAGTCAAAACCATAATCTTATGATTTCTTATAGAAATGTCTCCTAATTTTCAGTTTTGAATGAAAGCCATAGTCTTTGTTCAAATTTTAAAATGATTCGTATTTTTGAACCAGGACCCCTAACCCTTTCTTTTCCTTTCGGAATGCCTAATTTTTTTTTAATCAAAAACCTAGTGCTATGTTTTCTTCCTTTAGTGTCACCTTTTTTTTTTTAATCAAAACCTAGATCTTATGTTTTAGTTTCGTAACGCCTACTATACTTGAATCAAAAACATAATCCTATGCTCTCAATCAATACAGTGATGCTTCGTTTTCTTTTCTGAATGTCTCATTTTGTTTTTAATCAAAGCACCTGCCCTGTCTTTCAAAACATAATCTTTTGTTTTTTCTTTCGTAAAGTCTCCTATCTTTCGGTCAAAACACAAAGACTATGTTTCTTTTTTCTTCATAACTCCTATCTATATGTTTTTAATCAAAACCCTAATCTTATATTATCTTACAGTAATGCTTCCTATTTTTCAGTTTTGAATCAAAACCCTAGTCTTTGTTTTTATTTTAAAATGACTCGCATTTTTTAACCAAGACCCACTAACACTTTCTTTTGTTTTAAGAATAGATATTATTTTTGAATCAAAAGACGAAGCCTAGGTTTTTTTATGGTAGTGCCACCATTCTTTGATCAAAACCTTCATCCCATGTTTTTCTTTCGTCAAGTCTCCTATCTTTCGGTCAAAACACGAACACTATGTATCCCTTTCTTGATAACTCCTGTCTAAATGTTTTTAATCAAAACCCTAATCTTGTGTTTATTCTGATAATAATATCTCCTAATTTTTCAGATTTGAATGAAAACCATAGCCTTTGTTGTCATTTTAAAATAACTCATATTTTTGAACCAAGGTCCCTAATACATTCTTTTCCTTTCGGGATACTCACTATTTTTTAATCAAAACCCTAATCCTTGTTTTTCATATGGTAGTGTCACCTTTCACTTTTCAAAACCTTGATCGTATGTTTTATTTTCGTAACGCCTACTATACTTGAATCAAAAGCCTAATCATATGATTTCAATGAAAGCCCTAATATTTTTCCCCCTTTCGGAATCTCTCATTTTGATTTTAATCAAAAACACTAACCCTATCTTTCAAAACCATAATCTTTTGTTTTTCTTTCGTGAAGCCTCCTATCCTTCGGTCAAACCACGAATACTATGTTTCCTTTTCCTAATAACTCGAATCTATATGTTTTTAACCAAAACCCCGATCTTATGTTTTCTTACAGTAATGTCTACTAATTTTCAGTTTTGAATGAAAACACTAGTCTTTGTCGTCATTTTTAAAATGACTCGTATTTTTGAAACAAGACCCCAAACCCTCTCTTTTCCTTTTGGAATACCTAATATTTTTTAATCGAAACCCTAATATTCATTAACACTTTTGTAACCTTGTCAAAGACCTTGAAGTTTAAGGTATAGATCCCGGTAGTAATGAGATGGCACAAAACGACGCCTCATCACCCTCTTCATCTCATCCCAAGTCTCGATAGGCAAATCTCCACTTCACCTCCTATTGACGCACAACTGATCCCACCACACAATAGCATAATCAGTAAACTCAATAGCGGCAAGTTTTACCTTCTTCATTTCGGAGTAGTTGTGAAAATCGAAAACCAACTACATCTTCTTCTCCCATTCAAGGTATGCTTCGGGATCACTCTTGCCTTGAAATGCCGGAATCCTCATCTTGATACTACCCAAGTTGTTATCTACCCGATTCCGAGCGTCTCTATCCCGACCATATCTCCTAGGGCTGCCCATTGACATCCTATCAAAGTCTTCATCGAAATTTTGCACTTAAAACGCCCCCACACCTTCAACTCCCCGTTTGGAACAACCGGTGGCTGTCCTCGTTGTGCTCCCTCTTCAACTCTATCCAACCTCTCATGTATTTGCTCAAGTTCCGCCCTCATCATCCTTCTCATTTCTCCAATTATAGCTTGCACTTGCAAATTCGGAATCGTTGGAGGGGTACTCTCCTCGCCTGTGTTTCTCTCCGGAATTTGAGACATGATGGAAAAACCTACAAAGCAATGTTAGATAAAAAAATTACCCTCACCACAAAACTCACGTAGTTCACTCCAAGAAATAATTCACTCAAATTCACTCGTGTGTCACTAAATTCAATTTGGCTTTTACCCTCAAATGATCTCACCTCGCTGCCTTTTTCCACTCGTTTTCTTCTTTGAGTTCTTTCAAAACTAATTAAAAACTATTATCAAAGGGTTCAAACCGAAACAAACCAAAATGGGTCGAAGATTTGTTTTTTTGGAAATGGGCTGAAATTTTGGCAATTCAAGAAATGGGCTAGATTTTTTTGGCAATTTAAGAAGGGCAATTCAAACAGAAACAAATCAGGAAATTTTGGCAACTCAAGATTGGCAATTCAAATCTAACCTAATCAAGAAATTTTGGCAATTCAAGAATGGGAACTCAAGAGTGGCAATTCAAATCTAACCAAATCAAGAAATTTTGGCAATTCAAGAATGGCAAATCAAATCGAACCAAATCAAGAATTTTTTTTATTATTCTTCTTTCCTTTTTTCTACTCTCTTTTTTTTTCGTTTTTCTTTTTCCTTCTTCTTTTTTTTCGTGTTTTTTTTTTTTCAGAAACTCAGTTCTTCAATTTCCACAAACTCAAATCTTCACAAACTATTTTGTAATTTCGGAATCAATAAAAAGGAACTCATAAAAGAAAGAAATCCTTCTCTCAAAGCAAGAACAAAATATGAGAGACTTCAATCAATGAAACCCTAGATCTAGATGCAAATTTTTTTTTGTAAGAGAAATGAACAGAAATCAATAGAAGATAGGTCGATAGGATGAACTTAGCTCTGGTACCAACTGATACGAACCTCGCCAACGATTGTGACGAAACCCGAAACAAATTTGGCACGAAAAAGAAAAGTCAAAGGATTCAAGAAGAAGGGATAGAAAACCTCGGTAAGGGGAGGATGCCACAAAAGGAGATGAAAATCCAATTGATAAGTTGGTTTGAACGCCACAAGGAAAACCCTTGATAAGTTCTTAAAAATTCTCTTCAAGAAAACAAGAAGAAAACCTCACAAATACTCATAGATCAAAGTTGTGTTTCATGGCTTCTACAAAGGGCTATATATATAGCCTAAAACCCTAGAAAACTTCTAAGAAGTGAAAGTTCAAAACTACCCTTAAAGATAAAATAAAGAAACAACCAACTAAAGAGCAACTTCGGCCCAAAGGCCCACAAAACCCAGCAAGAATAGACAATTACAAAAGACTCTAGTTCACATATTAAACTCAAAAACAAATGACAACCAAATCTTCATCAATCTTATGGAAACCAAATCTTCATCAAGTGTCTAAGTGGAATCGGCTTGGATGAGTAGGATTAGCTTTTATTCACCATCAGTAGTGATCACTCTTTCTTCCTATTGTAGAATTCTCCATGCCAAGTTGCTAAGCTCCTCTTTAAATCTTCTAGCTCAAGCCCTCGTCACTGGTCCTGTTGGGAATTGAATTGGATCCTTAGCCTTGATGTCCACATCAATTAGGGTTTTGATTGAATACATAAAGATAGAAGTTATTAAGAAAAGGAAACATAGGATTCTTGTTTTGACCGAAAGATACGAGACTTTACTAAAAAAAAGGAAAAGATTATGGTTTTGAAAGATAGGGTTAGTGTTTTGATTGAAAACAAAAAAAACACATTCCGAAAATTAAAAAAAAAAGCATTAGGGTTCTGATTTAGAGCAGAAGATTAGGCTTTTTATTCAATTATAGTCGGCGTTACGAAAAGAAAAACATATGATCAAGGTTTTGATTAAAGAAAGATGACACTACCATAAGAAAACTTATGATTAGTGTTTTGATTCAAAAACAGTTGGTATACCGAATGGAAAAGAAAGGGTTTGGGTTCTTGGTTCAAAATACGAGTCATTTTAAAATGACAACAATGACTACGGCTTTCATGCAAAACTGAAAATTAGGAGAAATTACTATAAGAAAACATAAGATAAGGGTTTTGGTTAAACACATACAAATTGAAGTAATTAAGAAAAGGAAACGTAGGATTCTTGTTTTGAATGAAAGACAGGAGACTTTACGAAAGAAAAAGAAAAAAAATTATGGTTTTGAATGATAGGGTTAGTGTTTCGATAAAAAACAAAACGAGACATTCCGAAAATAAAACAAAGCATTAGGGTTTTGATTGAAAGCATAAGATTAGGTTTTTGATTCAAGTATAGTGGGAATTACGAAAAGAAAACATATGATCAATGTTTTATTAAAGAAAGGTGACACTACCATAAGAAAATTTTTATTAGGGTTTTCATTCAAAAATAGTAGGTATTCTGAAAGGAAAAGTAAAGCTATTGGGTCTTGGTTCAAAAATACGTGTCATTTTAAAATGAAAACAAAGACTAGGGCTTTCATTTAAAATTGAAAATTAGGAGATATTACTATTAGAAAACATAAGATTAGGGTTTTGATTAAATACATACAGATAGAAGTTATTTAGAAGAGGAAATATAGGATTCTTGTTTTGACTTTAAGATAGGAGGCTTTACCAAAGAAAAGGAGAAGATTATGGTTTTGAAAGGTAGAGTTAGTGTTTTGATTAAAAACAAAATGAGACATTCCCAAAATAAAACAAAGCATTAGGGTTTTGATGGAAAGTAGAAGATTAGGCTTTTGATTCAATTATAGTCGGCGTCACGAAAAAAACTATATAACCAAGGTTTTGATTAAGGAAAGGCGACACTACCATAAAAAAACTTATGATTAGTGTTTTGATTCAAAAATAGTAGGTATGCCGAATGGAAAAGAAAGTGTTTGGTGTCTTGGTTCAAAATACGAGACATTTTAAAATAACAACAAAAACTACGGTTCTCATTCAAAACTGAAAATTAGGAGAAATTACTATAAGAAAACATAAGATAAGGGTTTTGATTAAATACATACAGATAGAAGTTATTAAGAAAAATAAACGTAGGATTCTTGTTTTGACTGAAAGATATGAGATTTTACGAAAGAAAAAAAAAATTATGCTTTTTAATGATAGGGTTAGTGTTTTGATAAAAAACAAAACGAGACATTCCGAAAATAAAACAAAGCATTAGGGTTTTGATTGAAAGCATAAGATTAGGCTTTTGATTCAAGTATATTGGGCATTACGAAAAGAAAACATATGATCGATGTTTTATTAAAGAAAGGTGACAGTACCATAATAAAACTTTTCATTAGGGTTTTGATTCAAAAATAGTAGGTATTCTGAAAGGAAAAGTAAACCTTTTGGGTCTTGGTTAAACAATATGTGTCATTTTAAAATGGTAACAAAGACTAGGGCTTTCATTTAAAACTGAAAATTAGGAGATATTACTATTAGAAAACATAAGATTAGGGTTTTGATTAAATACATACAGATAGAAGTTATTTAGAAAAGGAAATATAGGATTCTTGTTTTGACTTTAAGATAGGAGGCTTTACCAAAGAAAAGGAAAAGATTATGGTTTTGAAAGGTAGAGTTAGTGTTTTGATTAAAAACAAAATGAGACATTCCAAAAATAAAAGAAAGCATTAGGATTTTGATGGAAAGTAGAAGATTAGGCTTTTGATTCAATTATAGTCGGTGTCACGAAAAGAAAACATATAATCAAGGTTTTGATTAAAGAAAGGCGACACTACCATAAAAAAATTTATGATTAGTGTTTTGATTCAAAAATAGTAGGTATGCCGAATTGAAAAGAAAGGATTTGGGGTCTTGGTTCAAAATACGAGTCATTTTAAAATGACAACAAAGACTACGGTTTTCATTCAAAACTGAAAATTAGGAGAAATTACTATAAAAAAAAATATAAGATAAGTGTTTTGATTAAATACATACAGAAAGAAGATATTAAGAAAAGGAAACGTATGATTATTGTTTTGACAAAAAGATAGGAGACTTTACGAAAGAAAAAGAAAAAAAATTATGGTTTTCAATGATAGGGTTAGTGTTTTGATAAAAAACAAAATGAGACATTCCGAAAATAAAACAAAGCATTAGGGTTTTGATTGAAAGCATAAGATTAGGCTTTTGATTCAAGTATAGTGGCCGTTAAGAAAGAAAAACATATGATCGATGTTTTATTAAAGAAAGGTCACACTACCATAAGAAAACTTTTTATTAGGGTTTTGATTAAAAAATAGTTGGTATTCTGAAAGGAAAAGTAAAGCTTTTGGCTCTTGGTTCAAAAATATGTGTCATTTTAAAATGGTAACAAAGACTAGGGCTTTCATTTAAAACTGAAAATTACGACATATTACTATTACAAAACATAAGATTAGGGTTTTGATTAAATACATATAGATAGAAGTTATTTAGAAAAGGAAATATAGGATTCTTGTTTTGACTTTAAGATAGGAGGCTTTACCAAAGAAAAGGAAAAGATTATGGTTTTGAAAGGAAGAGTTAGCGTTTTGATTAAAAACAAAATGAGACATTCCGAAAATAAAACAAAGCATTAGGGTTTTGATGGAAAGCAGAAGATTAGGCTTTTGATTCAATTATAGTCGGCGTCACGAAAAGAAACCATATAACCAAGGTTTTGATTAAGGAAAGGCGACACTACCATAAAAAAACTTATGATTAGTGTTTTGACAGAAAGATAGGAGACTTTACGAAAGAAAAAGGTAAAAAATTATGGTTTTGAATGATAGGCTTAGTGTTTCGATAAAAAACCAAACGAGACATTCCGAAAATTAAACAAAGCATTAGGGTTTTGATTGAAAGCATAAGATTAGGCTTTTGATTCAAGTATAGTGGGCGTTACGAAAAGAAAACATATGATCGATGTTTTAT
>JAFBII010000021.1:1223222-1251433 GCA_020875875.1 Dioscorea alata | reverse complement strand
AAAAAACCTTACTTTTCCTTTCAGAATACCTACTATTTTTGAATCAAAACCCTAATAAAAGTTTCTCTATTGGTAGTGTCACCTTTGTTTAATAAAACGTCGATGATAAGTTTTCTTTTCGTAACGCACACTATACTTGAATCAAAAGCCTAATCTTATGCTTTCAATCAAAACACCAATGCTTTGTTTTATTTTCGGAATGTCTCGTTTTGTTTTTTATCAAAACACTAACCCTATCTTCCAAAACCATAATTTTTTTTCTTGTTCTTTCGTAAAGTCTCCTATCTTTCGGTCAAAACACAAATCTTACGTTTCCTCTTCTTAATAACTTCTATATGTATGCATTTAATCAAAACCCTTATCTTATATTTTCTTATAGTAATTTCCCCTAATTTTCAATTTTGAATGAAAAACGTAGTCTTTGTTGTCATTTTAAAATGACTCGTATTTTGAACCAAGACCCCAAACCCTTTATTTTCCATTCGGCATACCTACTATTTTTGAATCAAAACACTAATCATAAGTTTTTTTTATGGTAGTGTCGCCTTTCTTTAATCAAAACCTTGATTATATGTTTTCTTTTCGTAATGCCGACTAAAATTGAATCAAAAGCCTAATCTTCTGCTTTCCATCAAAACCCTAATGCTTTGTTATATTTTCAGAATGTCTCATTTTGTTTTTAATCAAAACACTCACTCTACCTTTCAAAACCATAATCATTTCCTTTTCTTTGGTAAAGCCTCCTATCTTAAAGTCAAAACAAGAATCCTATATTTCCTTTTCTAAATAACTTCTATCTGTATGTATTTAATCAAAACCCTAATCTTATGTTTTCTAATAGTAATATCTCCTAATTTTCAGTTTTAAATGAAAGCCCTAGCCTTTGTTATCATTTTAAAATGACACGTATTTTTGAACCAAGACCAAAAAGCATTACTTTTACTTTCAGAATACCTACTATTTTTGAATCAAAACCCTAATAAAAAGTTTTCTTATGGTAGTGTCACCTTTCTTTAATAAAATGTTGATTATATGTTTTCTTTTCGTAACGCCCACTATACTTGAATCAAAAGCCTAATCTTATGCTTTCAATCAAATCACTAATGCTTTGTTTTATTTTCGGAATGTCTCGTTTTATTTTTTATCAAAACACTAACCCTATCTTCCAAAACCATAATTTTTTTTCTTGTTCTTTCGTAAAGTCTCCTATCTTTCGGTCAAAACAAGAATCCTACGTTTCCTTTTCTTAATAACATTCTATCTGTATGTATTTAAACAAAACCCTTATCTTATATTTTCTTATAGTAATTTCTCCTAATTTTCAGTTTTGAATGAAAACCGTAGTCTTTGTTGTCATTTTAAAATAACTCGTATTTTGAACCAAAACCCCAAACCCTTTCTTTTCCACTCGGCATTCCTACTATTTTTGAATCAAAACACAAATCATAAGTTTTTTTATGGTAGTGTCACATTTCTTTAATCGAAAGCTCGATCATATGTTTTATTTTCGTAACGCCGATTATATTTGAATCAAAAGCCTAATATTCTGCTTTAAATCAAAACCCTAATGCTTTTTTTTTATTTTCGGAATGTCTCATTTTGTTTTCAATCAAAATACTAATCCTATCTTCAAAACCATAATATTTTTATTTTCTTTAGTAAAGTCTCGTATCTTAAGGTCAAAACAAGAATCTTATGTTTCCTTTTCTTAATAACTTCTATCTTTATGTATTCAATCAAAACCCTAATCTTATGTTTTCTAATAATCTCCTAATTTTCAGTTTTAATTGAAAAACTTGGTCTTTGTTATCATTTTAAATTGACTAGTATTTTCGAACCAAGACCAAAAAGCTTTACATTTCCTTTCAGAATAGCTACTATTTTTGAATCAAAACCCTAATAAAATGTTTTCTTATGATAGTGTCAACTTTCTTTAATAAAACGTTGATCATATGTTTTCTTTTCGTAACGCCCACTATACTTGAATCAAAAGCCTAATCTTATGCTTTCAATCAAAACCCTAATGCTTTGTTTTATTTTCGGAATGTCTCGTTTTGTTTTTTTATCAAAATACTAACCCTATCTTCCAAAACCGTAATTTTTTTTCTTGTTCTTTCGTAAAGTCTCCTATCTTTCGATCAAAACAAGAATCCTACGTTTTCTTTTCTTAATAACTTCTATCTGTATGCATTTAATCAAAACCCTTATCTTATGTTTTCTTATAGTAATTTCTCCTAATTTTCAGTTTTGAATGAAAACAGTAGTCTTTGTTGTCATTTTAAAATGACTCGTATTTTGAACCAAGAACCCAAACCCTTTCTTTTCCATTCGGCATACCTACTATTTTTGAATCAAAACACTAATCATAAGTTTTTTTATGGTAGTGTCGCCTTTATTTAATCAAAACCTTGATTATATGTTTTCTTTTCGTAACGCCGACTATAATTGAATCAAAAGCCTAATCTTCTGCTTTCCATCAAAACCCTAATTCTTTGTTTTATTTTCGGAATTTTTCATTTTGTTTTTAATCAAAACACTAACTCTACCTTTCAAAACCATTATCTTTTCCTTTTCTTTGCTAAAGCCTCCTATCTTAAAGACAAAACAAGAATCCTATATTTCCTTTTCTAAATAACTTCTATCTGTTTGTATTTAATCAAAACCCTAATCTTATGTTTTATAATAGTAATATCTCCTAATTTTCAGTTTTAAATGAAAGCCCTAGTCTTTGTTATCATTTTAAAATGACACGTATTTTTGAACCAAGACCCAAAAGCCTTACTTTTCCTTTCAGAATACGTACTATTTTTTAATCAAAACTCTAATAAAAAGTTTTCTTATGGTAGTGTCACCTTTCTTTAATAAAACGTCGATCATATGTTTCTTTTCGTAACGCCCACTATACTTGAATCAAAAGCCTAATCTTATGCTTTCAATCAAAACCCTAATGCTTTGCTTTATTTTCGGAATGTCTCGTTTTGCTTTTTATCAAAACACTAACCCTATCTTTCAAAACCATAATTTTTTTTTTCTTTTTCTTTCGTAAAGTCTCCTATCTTTCAATCAAAATAAGAAACCAACATTTCCTTTTTTTAATTACTTCAATTTGTATGTATTTAACCAAAACCCTTATCTTATGTTTTCTTATAGTAATTTCTCCTAATTTTCAGTTTTTAATGAAAACCGTAGTCTTTGTTGTTATTTTAAAATGACTCGTATTTTGAACCAAGACCCCTAACCCTTTCTTTTCCATTTGGCATACCATCTATTTTTGAATCAAAGCACTAATCATAAGTTTTCTTATGGTAGTGTCACCTTTCTTTAATCAAAACCTTGATCATATGTTTTCTTTTCGTAACGCCGACTATAATTGAATCAAAAGCCTAATCTTCTGCTTTAAATCAGAACCCTAATGCTTTTTTTTTTTATTTTTGGAATGTCTCGTTTTCTTTTCAATCAAAACACTAACCCTATCTTTCAAAACCATAATCTTTTCCTTTTCTTTAGTAAAGTCTCGTATCTTTTGGTCAGAACAAGAATCCTATGTTTCCTTTTCTTAATAACTTCTATCTTTATGTATTCAATCAAGACCCTAATCTTATGTTTTCTAATAATCTCCTAATTTTCAGTTTTAAATGAAAACTCTAGCCTTTGTTATCATTTTAAAATGATTCATATTTTTGAACCAAGAGCCAAAAGCCTTACTTTTCCATTCAGAATACCTACTATTTTTTAATCAAAACCCTAATAAAAAGTTTTCTTATGGTAGTGTCAGCTTTTTTTAATAAAACGTCGATGATAAGTTTTCTTTTCGTAACGCCCACTATACTTGAATCAAAAGCATAATCTTATGATTTCAATCAAAACCCTAATGCTTTGTTTTATTTTCGTAATGTCTCGTTTTGTTTTTTATCAAAACAATAACTCTATCTCCTAAAAACATAATTTTTTTCTTTTTCTTTCGTAAAGTCTCCTATCTTTCAGTCAAAACAAAAATCCTACGTTTCCTTTTTCTTAATTACTTCAATTTGTATATATTTAACCAAAAACCTTATCCTATATTTTTCTTATAATAATTTCTCCTAATTTTCAGGTTTGAATGAAAACCGTAGTCTTTGTTGTCATTTTAAAATGACTCGTATTTTGAACCAAGACCCCAAACCCTTTCTTTTCCATTCGGCATACCTACTATTTTTGAATCAAAACTCTAATCATAAGTTTTTTTATGGTAGTGTCGATTTTATTTAATCAAAACCTTGATTATATGTTTTCTTTTTGTAACGCCAACTATAATTGAATCAAAAGCCTAATCTTCTGCTTTCCATCAAAACCCTAATTCTTTGTTTTATTTTCGGAATTTTTCATTTCGTTTTTAATCAAAACACTAACTCTACCTTTCAAAACCATAATCTTTTCCTTTTCTTTGCTAAAGCCTCCTATCTTAAAGTCAAAACAAGAATCCTATATTTCCTTTTCTAAATAACTTCTATATGTATGTATTTAATCAAAACCCCTAATCTTATGTTTTCTAATAGTAGTATCTCCTAATTTTCAGTTTTAAATGAAACCTCTAGGCTTTGTTATCATTTTAAAATGACACGTATTTTTGAACCAAGTCCCAAAAGCCTTATTTTTTCTTTCAGAATACGTACTATTTTTTAATCAAAACTCTAATAAGAAGTTTTCTTATGGTAGTGTCACCTTTCTTTAATAAAACGTCGATCATATGTTTCTTTTCGTAACGCCCACTATACTTGAATCAAAAGCCTAATCTTATGCTTTCAATCAAAACCTTAATGCTTTGCTTTATTTTCGGAATGTCTCGTTTTGCTTTTTATCAAAACACTAACCCTATTTTTCAAAACCATAATTTTTTTTCTTTTTCTTTCTTAAAGTCTCCTATCTTTCAATCAAAACAAGAATCATACGTTTTCTTTTCTTAATAACTTCTATCTGTATGTATTTAATCAAAACCCTTATCTTATGTTTTCATATAGTAATTTCTCCTAATTTTCAGTTTTGAATGAAAACCGTAGTCTTTGTTGTCATTTTAAAATGACTCGTATTTTGAACCAAGAACCCAAACACTTTCTTTTCCATTCGGCATACCTACTATTTTTGAATCAAAACACTAATCATAAGTTTTTTGATGGTAGTGTCGCCTTTATTTAATCAAAACCTTGATTATATGTTTTCTTTTCGTAACGCCGACTATAATTGAATCAAAAGCCTAATCTTCTGCTTTCCATCAAAACCCTAATTTTTTGTTTTATTTTCGGAATTTTTCATTTTGTTTTTAATCAAAACACTAACTCTACCTTTCAAAACCATAATCTTTTCCTTTTCTTTGCTAAAGCCTCCTATCTTAAAGTCAAAACAAGAATCCTATATTTCCTTTTCTAAATAACTTCTATATGTATGTATTTAATCAAAACCCATAATCTTATGTTTTCTAATAGTAATATCTCCTAATTTTCAGTTTTAAATGAAACCTCTAGGCTTTGTTATCATTTTAAAATGACACGTATTTTTGAACCAAGTCCCAAAAGCCTTACTTTTCCTTTCAGAATACATACTATTTTTTAATCAAAACTCTAATAAGAAGTTTTCTTATGGTAGTGTCACCTTTCTTTAATAAAACGTCGATCATATGTTTCTTTTCGTAACGCCCACTATACTTGAATCAAAAGCCTAATCTTATGCTTTCAATCAAAACCTTAATGCTTTGCTTTATTTTCGGAATGTCTCGTTTTGCTTTTTATCAAAACACTAACCCTATTTTTCAAAACCATAATTTTTTTTTCTTTTTCTTTCTTAAAGTCTCCTATCTTTCAATCAAAACAAGAATCATACGTTTTCTTTTCTTAATAACTTCTATCTGTATGTATTTAATCAAAACCCTTATCTTATGTTTTCATATAGTAATTTCTCCTAATTTTCAGTTTTGAATGAAAACCGTAGTCTTTGTTGTCATTTTAAAATGACTCGTATTTTCAACCAAGACCCCAAACCCTTTCTTTTCCATTCGGCATACCTACTATTTTTGAATCAAAACACTAATTATAAGTTTTTTTATTGTAGTGTCGCCTTTCTTTAATCAAAACCTTGATTATATGTTTTCTTTTTGTAACGCCTATTATAATTGAATCAAAAGCCTAATCTTCTGCTTTCCATCAAAACCCTAATGCTTTGTTTTATTTTCGGAATGTCTCATTATGTTTTTAATCAAAACACTAACTCTACCTTTCAAAACCATAATCTTTTCTTTTTCTTTGCTAAAGCCTCCTATCTTAAAGTCAAAACAAGAATCCTATATTTCCTTTTCTAAATAACTTCTATCTGTATGTATTTAATCAAAACCCTAATCTTATGTTTTCTAATAGTAATATCTCCTAATTTTCAGCTTTAAATGAAAGACCTAGTCTTTGTTATCATTTTAAAATGACACGTATTTTTGAACAAAGACCCAAAAGCCTTACTTTCCTTTCAGAATACGTACTATTTTTTAATCAAAACCCTTATAAAAAGTTTTCTTATGGTAGTGTCACCTTTCTTTTATCAAACGTCGATCATATGTTTTCTTTTCGTAACGCCCACTATACTTGAATCAAAAACCTAATCTTATGCTTTCAATCAAAACCCTAATGCTTTGTTTTATTTTTGGAATGTCTCGTTTTGTTTTTTTTATCAAAATACTAACCCTATCTTCCCAAACCATAATTTTTTTTCTTGTTCTTTCGTAAAGTCTCCTATCTCTCGGTCAAAACAAGAATCCTACGTTTTCTTTTCTTAATAACTTCTATCTGTATGTATTTAATTAAAACCCTTATCTTATGTTTTTCTTATCGTAATTTCTCCTAATTTTCAGTTTTGAATGAAAACCGTAGTCTTTATTGTCATTTTAAAATGACTCGTATTTTGAACAAAGAACCCAAACCCTTTCTTTTCCATTCGGCATACCTACTATTTTTGAATCAAAACACTAATCATAAGTTTTTTTATGGTAGTGTCGCCTTTCTTTAATCAAAACCTTGATTATATGTTTTCTTTTTCTAACACCTATAATAATTGAATCAAAAGCCTAATCTTCTGCTTTCCATCAAAACCCTAATGCTTTGTTTTATTTTCGGAATGTCTCATTTTGTTTTTAATCAAAACACTAACTCTACCTTTCAAAACCATAATCTTTTCCTTTTCTTCTCTAAAGCCTCCTATTTTAAAGTCAAAACAAGCATCCTATATTTCCATTTCTAAATAACTTCTATCTGTATGTATTTAATCAAAACCCTAATCTTATGTTTTCTAATAGTAATATCTCCTAATTTTCAGTTTTAAATGAAAGCCCTAGTCTTTGTTATCATTTTAAAATGACACGTATTTTTGAACCAAGAGCCAAAAGCCTTACTTTTCCTTTCATAATACGTACTATTTTTTAATCAAAACTCTAATAAAAAGTTTTCTTATTTTAGTGTCATCTTTCTTTAATAAAACGTCGATCATATGTTTTCTTTTCGTAACGCCCACTATACTTGAATCAAAAGCCTAATCTTATGCTTTCCATCAAAACCCTAATGCTTTGTTTTATTTTCGGAATGTCTCATTTTGTTTTTTATCAAAACACTAACCCTATCTTTCAAAACCATAATTTTTTTTCCTTTTTCTTTCGTAAAGTCTCCTATCTTTCAGTCAAAACAAGAATCCTACGTTTCCTTTTCTTAATTACTTCAGTTTGTATGTATTTAACCAAAACCCTTATCTTATGTTTTCTTATAGTAATTTCTCGTAATTTTCAGTTTTGAATGAACACCGTAGTCTTTGTTGTCATTTTAAAATGACTCGTATTTTGAACCAAGACCCCAAACCCTTTCTTTTCCATTCGGCATACCAACTATTTTTGAATCAAAACACTAATCATAACTTTTCTTATGTTAGTGTCATCTTTCTTTAATTAAAACCTTGATCATATGTTTTTCTTTTCGTAACACTGACTATAATTGAATCAAAAGCCTAATCTTCTGCTTTAAATCAGAACCCTAATGCTTTTTTTTTATTTTTGGAATGTCTCGTTTTGTTTTCAATCAAAACACTAACCCTATCTTTCAAAACCATAATCTTTTCCTTTTCTTTAGTAAAGTATCGTATCTTTCGGTCAAAACAAGAATCCTATGTTTCCTTTTCTTAATAACTTCTATCTTTATGTATTCAATCAAAACCCTAATTGATGTGGACATCAAGGCTAAGGATCCAATTTAAGTCCCAACAGGACCAGTGACGAGGACTCGAGCTAGAAGATTTAAAGAGGAGCTTAGCAACTTGGCATGGAGAATTCTACAACAGGAAAAAAGCGTGATCACTACTGATGGTAAACAAAAGCTAGTCCTACTCATCCAAGCCGATTCCGCTGAGACACTTGATGAAGATTTGGTTTCCATAAGATTGATGAAGATTTGGTTGTCATTTGTTTTTGAGTTTAATATGTGAACTAGAGTCTTTTGTAATTGTCTAGTCTTGCTGGGTTTTGTGGGCCTTTGGGCTGAAGTTGCTCTTTAGTTGGTTGTTTCTTTATTTTATCTTTAAGGGTAGTTTTGAACTTTCACTTCTTAGAAGTTTTCTAGGGTTTTAGGCTATATATATAGCCCCTTGTAGAAGCCATGTAACACAACTTTGATCTATGAGTATTTGTGAGGTTTTCTTCTTGTTTTCTTGAAGAGACTTTTTAAGAACTTATCAAGGGTTTTCCTTGTGGCGTTCAAACCGACTTATCAATTGGATTTTCATCTCCTTTTGTGGCATCATACCCTTACCGAGGTTCGTGCTTTGCTAAGCATTGGATCGAGGTTTTCCATCCCTTCTTCTTGAATCCTTTGGCTTATCTTTTTTGTTCCAAATTTGTTTCGGGTTTCGTCACAATCGTTGGCGAGGTTCGTATCAGTTGGTACCAAAGCTAAGTTCATCCTTTCGACCTATCTTCTATTGATTTCTGTTCATTTCTCTTACAAAAAAAAAATTGCATCTAGATCTATGGTTTCATTGATTGAAGTCTCTCATATTTTGTTCTTGCTTTGAGAGAGGGATTTCTTTCTTTTATGAGTTCCCTTTTATTGATTCCGAAATTATAAAATAGTTTGTGAAGATTTGAGTTTGTGGAAATTAAAGAACTGAGTTTCTGAAGAAAAAAAAACACGAAAAAAAAGAAGAGGGAAAAAAAAATGAAAAAAAAAAGAGAGTAGAGAAAAGGAAAGAAGAATAAAAAAAATAAATAAATTCTTGATTTGGTTCAATTTGATTTGCCATTCTTGAATTGCCAAAATTTTTTGATTTGGTTAGATTTGAATTGCCAATCTTGAGTTGCCATTCTTGAATTGCCAAAATTTCTTGATTAGGTTAGATTTGAATTGCCAATCTTGAGTTGCCATTCTTGAATTGCCAAAATTTCTTGATTTGACTCGATTTGAATTGCCAATCTTGAGTTGCCAAAATTTCCTGATTTGTTTCTGTTTGAATTGCCCTTCTTGAATTGCCAAAAAAATCTAGCCCATTCCTTGAATTGCCAAAATTTCAGCCCATTTCCAAGAAAACAAATCTTCGATCCATTTTGGTTTGTTTCGGTTTGAACCCTTTGATAATAGTTTTTAATTAGTTTTGAAAGAACTCAAAGAAGAAAACGAGTGGAAAAAGGCAGCGAGGTGAGCTCATTTGAGGGTAAAAGCCAAATTGAATTGAGTGATACACGAGTGAATTTGAGTGAATTATTTCTTGGAGTGAACTACGTGAGTTTTGTGGTGAGGGTAATTTTTTTATCTAACATTGCTTTGCAGGTTTTTCCATCATCTCTCAAATTCCGGAGAGAAACACAAGGGAGGAGAGTACCCCTCCAACTATTCCGAATTTGCAAGTGCAAGCTATAATTGTGGAAATGAGAAAGATGATGAGGGCGGAACTTGAGCAAATACATGAGAGGTTGGATAGAGTTGAAGAGGGAGCACAACGAGGACAGCCACCGGTTGTTCTAAACCTCCCAAGGAGGAATAGGGTGCCCCAACGGGGAGTTGAAGGTGTGGGGGCGTTTGAAGTTGAAAATTTCGATGAAGACTTTGATAGGATGTCAACGGGCAGCCCTAGGAGATATGGTCGGGATAGAGACGCTCGGAATCGGGTAGACAACAACTTGGGTAGTATCAAGATGAGGATTCCGGCATTTCAAGGAAAGAGTTATCTCGAAGCATACCTTGAATGGGAGAAGAAGATGGAGTTGGTTTTCGATTTTCACAACTACTCCGAAATGAAGAAGGTAAAACTTGCCGCTATTGAGTTTACTGATTATGCTATTGTGTGGTGGGATTAGTTGTGCGTCAATAGGAGGTGAAGTGGAGATTTGCCTATCGAGACTTGGGATGACATGAAGAGGGTGATGAGCCGTCGTTTTGTGCCATCTCATTACTACCGGGATCTATACCTTAAGCTTCAAGGTCTTTGACAAGGTTACAAAAGTGTTGATGAATATTATAAAGTGTAGAGGAGGATCGGGAGGCAACAATGGCAAGGTTTTTGAATGGGTTGAATAGGGAGATTGCCAAGACGGTTGAGCTACATCACTATGTGGAGTTGGAAGACTTGGTGCATATGGCAATGAAGGTTGAGAGGCAACTGAAGAAGGGCAGTACAAGTGCACGTCCGAGACCCACCCCACAAAATCCTAGTGCAACACCATGGAGGCCGAATTATCCAAGGAAAGATGAAAGTAACTCCAACCCCAAGGCCAAAACTGAGCAAAATTCAACCACTACTTCCACATCTTCTCAAAGTAAGATACCTACAACTTTGTCTCGTTCTAGTGAAATTAAATGTTTCAAATGTCAGGGAAGAGGTCATATCGCTAGCCAATGCCCGAACAAGCGGGTTATGGTGATTTGTGAGAATGGGGCAATAGATTCTGAAGACGAGGGTGAGCTAGATGACATTCCACCATTGGAGGATGATCTTTTGGGAGAAGAGGAGTTTGGGGCCGAGCATGGTGAGATGCTTGGATTAGTTGCTCGGAGAGCCTTGAACTTGCACACTAAGGTGAAGGAAGAAGAAGTGCAACGGGAGAACATCTTTTACACTCGTTGTCATGTGAAGGACAAGGTATGTAGTGTTATTATTGATGGTGGTAGTTGCACTAACGTTGCTAGTTCTTCCATGATTGAGAAGCTAGGGCTCCCAACACTCAAGCACCCCCATCCATACAAGTTGCAATGGCTGAATGATAGTGGTGAAGTGCGGGTTACTAAGAAAGTTGTGGTGCCATTTCGTATTGGAAAATATGAGGATGAAGTGTTGTGTGATGTGGTACCCATGCAAGCGGGACATCTCCTTTTAGGACGGCCTTGGCAATTTGATAGGAGGCTTCAAGAAAGAAAAACAAAAGATTATGGTTTTGAAAGATAGGGTTAGTGTTTTTGATTAAAATCAAAATGAGAGATTCCGAAAGGGGTAAAAATATTAGGGTTTTCATTGAAATCATATGATTAGGCTTTTTATTCAAATATAGTAGGCGTTACGAAAAGAAAACATACGATCAAGGTTTTGAAAAGTGAATGGTGACACTACAATACGAAAACCAAGGATTAGGGTTTTGATTCAAAAATAGTGAGTATCCCGAAAGGAAAAGAATGTATTAGGGACTTTGGTTGAAAAATACGAGTTATTTTAAAATGACAACAAAGGCTATGGTTCTCATTCAAATCTGAAAAATTAGGAGATATTATTATAAGAATAAACACAAGATTAGGGTTTTGATTGAAAACATTTAGACAGGAGTTATCAAGAAAGGGAAACATAGTATTCGTGTTTTGACCGAAAGATAGGAGACTTGACGAAAGAAAAACATGGGATTAAGCTTTTGATCAAAGAATGGTGACACTAATATAGAAAAAACCTAGGCTTCGTCTTTTGATTCAAAAACAATATCTATTCTTAAAAGAAAAGAGAGTGTTAGGGGGTCTTGGTTAAAAAATACGAGTCATTTTAAAACAAAAACAAAGACTAGGGTTTTGATTCAAAACTGAAAAATAGGAAGCATTACTATAAGATAATATAAGATTATTGTTTTGATTAAAAACATATAGATAGGAGTTATCAAGAAAAAGGAAACATAGTCTTTGTGTTTTGACCGAAAGATAGGATACCTTACGAAAGAAAAAACAAAAGATTATGTTTTGAAAGACAGGGTAGGTGTTTTGATTAAAAACAAAATGAGACATTCAGAAAAGAAAACGAAGCATCACTGTTTCGATTGAGAGCATAGGATTAGGCTTTTGATTCAAGTATAGTAGGCGTTACGAAAATAAAACATAAGATCTAGTCTTTATTAAAAAAAAAAAAAGGGGACACTAAAGCAAGAAAACCTAGCACTAGGGTTTTGATTAAAAAAAAATATTAGGCATTCCGAAAGGAAAAGAAAGGGTTAGGGGTCCTGGTTCAAAAATACGAGTCATTTTAAAATTAGAACAAAGACTAGGGCTTTAATTCAAAACTGAAAATTAGGAGACATTTCTATAAGAAAGCATAGGATTATGGTTTTGACTAAAAACATATAGATGGGAGTTATTAGCAAGAGTAAATATAATATTCGTGTTTTGACCGAAAGATAGGAGACCTTAGAAAAGAAAAACAAAAGATTATGGTTTTGAAAGATAGTGTTATTGTTTTGATTAAAAAACAAAACGAGACATTCCGAAAAGGAAACAAAGCATTAGGGATCTTGATAGAAAGCATAACATTAGGCTTTTGATTCAATTATAGTAGGCGTTACGAAAAGAAAAAATAGGATTAATGTTTTGAATAGTAAAAGGTGACACAATCACAAGAAAACCTACGATTAGGGTTTCGATTCAAAAATATTAGGTATTCCGAAAGGAAAAGAGAGGGTTTGGGGTCTTGTTTCAAAAATACGAGTCATTTTAAAAATGACAACAAAAACTAGGGTTTTCATTCAAAACTGAAAATTAGTAGACATTACTGTAAGAACGTTTAGATGATATGTTAGATGAGTTGCATGGATCTTGTGTGTTCTCAAAAATTGATCTTAAGAGTTGGTATCATCAAATCCGAATGAAAGAAGGTGATTGATAAGTGCTTGTGTTATAGTGACGCGAAGCGTTATTATCTTATTATGAGCATCTCTTTTATCAGATTTTATCACTAAATAGTGTGCATTTGTGTATTCTTGTGCATTGTAGGTTTGTGGAGCCAAGTTGGAAAAGAAGAACAAAGTTAGGTCGTGTTCGCCATTGTTGGGAGGTTTTCGGACCAAGCAAGGAACAAGGCAAGAACTTGGACTTGTGAGTGTGTGCCAACCTCCTTTGGAGGGGCACAAAGGCAGTCACATTCACAACAAGTCTAACTCGTGTAGCCCAGGAGAACTTCACCAAGAAGGAGATTTGAAGCAATCGGCACAATCTACCATTGATTGTGTGCCCAATTCAATGGTCTCGATGAAGAACAACATATTCGGGAGTGTTTCGGCGAGTCACTGTAGCAGTAATGTACCAATTCACTGTAGCAAGTTACTGTGCATTTTCTGCCGAAGATCAAATTTCCATAGAATTCACACAGGCGTGTGGAATTAACACACGGCCGTGTGAATTATTTTCCAGCAAGCCAGAGGCTTCACACGGGAGTGTGGGAATTTCACACGGCCGTGTGAAGTAATTTTTCAGGAAGACAGAAACTTCACACGGGCGTGTGGAAATTCCACACGGCCGTGTGAAGCCCCGATAACTTCAAATTTAAAGTCGCACTCAGCCTATTTAAAGCCGGATATGGAGACTTTTTCGGGGGCTTTTGGACCAATCTTTCTCTCCAACTTTTGGAGGGTGCGGCTAAGGTTTCGGAGAGGACTTTGTGGAGGATTGGAGCGCGCCATCGGCATCGTCATCGACGTCCGACGGCAGCACAAGACCACGGCCACATCATACAAGAGGAGGTTTTTCATTGATGTTCTTATTTTGCAATCTATTTTACACTTTGATGAACATGTATAGCTCCATGAGGAGCTAAACCCCTCCTGGGTATTCGGATTTGTAAAACCCTAGGATTATTATGTTTCTATGACATTGTTATTATGATTTTCCATTATTGATGAATAAATTCGAGTTTCAGTTTTAATTATCTTTTGCTATTGTTCTTCCTTAGCCGTTACACTAGGGTTGAGAGCAATCTGGGTTATCCTTTGGAGGTGTGACAACTCCTATAGGATTAGACTATTTAAGATTGAAGAGGGTTGAGAGGGAGAGTTGTGAGGTAGCAATATACCCCTTTTCCTTCCGACGTGATTTCTCCCTACCTCCGTTTCCTTGGTTAATTAGCGGTCGAGATAGAGTTTTAGGGCTCAATCTAGACTAGGGTTCTTCCACCTGGACCAAAGGGTTAGAACTACATAGAGAAACAGGTTTTATCACTAGGAATCCCTAGAGCTTAAAGCAATCCCACGTCGTGTTAGGGTTAGGAAGATAGACTCCCCTGGGGCGTAGTTGACAGGTCAACGAGAGTCAAGGGTCGTAGTGAATCCTAATACCGGGACATAGTGTTGGGGTTAGTCACGGTTGACCTTAAGTTTTGGGACCGTGAGTTTAAGGATATCCTCGACTCAATTAACATCAATAGGAAAGTAACATAGCATAGTCTTGCACTAAAAGCATAAGTCCTAGAGGTAACTTGTCCGGATACCCTATCTCACCCATTACTAGTCTTTCTCTTTTGACTTCTACTTGCTTCTCTCTTGTCTTTCATCTCTCTATTTACTTTCTTGTCTTTTATTCTAGTTGTTTCCATAAATTCACTCATCACTACGATTATTTCTTTTCACACACCGCATAACTAAATAGTGAATTCTTGTGTTCTAAATCCCTATTCCCTGTGGATTCGACTACCCGCTCACCAGGGTAATTTTATTATTTCGACAAGGCCGTGCACTTGCGGTACACACACAAAAGGTTGTGTCAGCGATGAATGGAAAACGGCATTTAAAACTAAACATGGTTTATATGAATAGTTAGTCATGCCATTTGGCTTAACTAATGCACCTAGTACTTTCATGCGTTTAATGAATCATGTTTTACGAACTTTTATTGGAAAATTCGTTGTTGTTTATTTTGATAATATTCTGATTTATAGTAAGAATTTGCATGATCATGCTTCGCATTTGCAATTGGTTTTTGGTGTCCTTAGGAAAGAGAAATTGTATGCTAACCTCAAGAAATGTACCTTTTGCACCAATAAACTTGTTTTCCTAGGATTTGTTGTGAGTGCTACAGGTATTGAGGTTGATGAAGAAAAGATCAAAGCCATCCAAGAATGGCCGACCCCATTAAGTGTGAGTCATGTTCGCAGCTTTCATGGGCTTGCTAGCTTCTATAGGATATTCGTGAAAGATTTTAGTACCATTGTGGCACCCCTTACTGAAGTTATCAAGAAGAACGTTGCATCCAAATGGGGGGCAACACAAGAGGAAGCATTTCAGCTTATGAAACATAAACTAACTCATGCTCCCTTACTTGCTTTACCTAACTTTGCTAATACTTTTGAAATAGAATGTGATGCCTCTGGTGTCGGTATTGGTGCTGTACTCATGCAGGATGGAAGACCACTTGCGTACTTCAGCGAGAAGCTAGGCGGGGCTGCACTCAACTACCCCACTTATAATAAGGAGTTGTATGCTTTGGTTCGAGCATTGGAGACTTGGCAGCATTACTTGTGCCCGAAGAAGTTTGTGATTCGAACGGATCATAAATCCTTGAAGCATTTGAAAGGGCAACATAAGCTGAACAAGCGACATGCTCGATGGGTTGAGTTCATTGAAACTTTTCCGTATGTCATTCGATATAAACAAGGTAAGGAGAATGTGGTTGCTGATGCGCTGTCACGCAGGTATGCCTTAATCTCCACTCTTGATGTTAAATTCCTTGTTTTTGAGCACATTAAAGATCTTTATCATGTGGACCATGACTTTGGGGAGGTTTATGGGGCTTGTGAAAAATCCGCCGAAAGGAAGTTTTACAGGCATGAGGGTTTTCTGTTTAGAGAACATAGGTTGTGTGTGCCTAATTGCTCCATGAGAGATTTGTTAGTTCGAGAGTCCCATGGGGGAGGATTAATGGGGCATTTTGGGGTAGCTAAGACTTTAGCCATGTTACAAGAGCACTTCTATTGGCCATGCATAAAATGAGATGTTGAGCGAATTTGTGGTCGGTGTATCACTTGTAGACAAGCTAAGTCTAGGGTTCAACCGAATGGCCTTTACACACCACTACCTATTCCTAGTTCCCCTTGGATTGATATTTCGATGGATTTTGTGTTAGGATTACCTAGGAGTAAGCGTGGAAGGGATTCAATCTTTGTAGTTGTGGATCGGTTTTCTAAAATGGCCCATTTTATACCGTGTCATAAAACTGATGATGCTTCCAATATCGCTGATTTGTTCTTTAGGGAGATTGTACGTCTACATGGCATGCCAAGGACAATCGTGTCAGATCGGGATGCTAAGTTCTTGAGTTATTTTTGGAAGAGATTGTGGGGTAAATTAGGGACTAAACTATTGTTTTCCACTACTTGTCACCCTCAAACCGATGGTCAAACTGAAGTAGTTAACCGAACTTTATCCACTTTGTTGCGAGCTGTCATTAGTAAGAACATTAAGACTTGGGAGGACTGTTTACCACATGTTGAGTTTGCTTATAATCGTTCTAGGCATTCTGCTACTCAGTTTTCACCATTTGAAATTGTTTATGGTTTTAATCCTTTAACTCCTTTGGATTTATCACCTTTACCTTTTTCTGAGCATGTGAACTTCGATGGGCACAAGAAGGCCGAATTTGTGAAGCAACTCCACGAGAAGGTCCGACTCAACATAGAAAGGAGGACTAAGCAATATATCAAGCAAGCCAATAAGGGACGTCACAAGCAAGTTTTTGAGATCGGTGATTGGGTGTGGTTACACATGAGGAAGGAACGATTCCTCGGCAACCGACGTTCCAAGTTACTACCCCGAGGAGATGGTCCTTTTCAAGTGCTCGAACGGATCAATGACAATGCCTACCGCCTTGATTTACCGGGTGAGTACAATGTTAGTGCTACTTTTAATGTGACTGATTTAAGTTCTTTTGATGTAGGTGACGATTTGAGGACAAATCCTTCTCAAGAGGGAGGGAATGATGTGGACATCAAGGCTAAGGATCCAATTCAAGTCCCAACAGGACCAGTGACGAGGGCTCAAGCTAGAAGATTTAAAGAGGACCTTAGCAACTTGGCATGGAGAATTCCACAACAGCACAAGAGTGTGATCACTACTGATGGTGAACAAAAGCTGGTCCTACTCATACAAGCTGATTCCACTTAGACGCTTGATGAAGATTTGGTTGTCATTTGTTTTTGAGTTTAATATGTGAACTAGAGTCTTTTGTAATTGCTTAGTCTTGTTGGGCTTTGTGGGCCTTTGGGCTAAAGTTGCTCTTTAGTTGGTTGTTTACTTTTTTTTATCTTCAAGGGTAGTTTTGAACTTTTACTTCTTAGAAGTTCTCTAGGGTTTTGGGCTATATATATAGCCCCTTGTAGCAGCCATAAACACAACTTTGATCTATGAGTATTTGTGAGGTTTTCTTCTTGTTTTCTTGAAGAAACTTTTTAAGAACTTATCAAGGGTTTTCCTTGTGGCGTTCAAACTGACTTATCAATTGGATTTTAATCTTCTTTTGTGGCGTCATCCGTGTACCGAGGTTCTTGCTTTGCTAAGCATTTGGTCGAGGTTTTCCATCCCTTCTTCTTGAATCCTTTGGCTTTTCTTCTTTGTGCCAAATTTGTTTCGGGTTTCGTCACAATTGTTGGTGAGGTTCGTATCAGGGTTATGATTAAATACATACATATAGAAGTTATTAAGAAAATGAAACATAGGATTCTTGTTTTGACCGAAAGATAGAAGATTTTACGAAAGAAAAAGAAAAGATTATGGTCTTGAAAGATAGGGTTAGTGTTTTGATAAAAAACAAAATGAGACATTGCGAAAATAAAACAAAGCATTAAGGTTTTGATTGAAAGCATAAGATTAGGATTTTGATTCAAATAAAGTAGGCGTTACGTAAAAAACACATATGATCGAGGTTTTGACTAAAGAAAGTGATGCTACCATAAGAAAAACTTAGTATTAGTGTTTTGATTAAAAAATAGTAGGTATTCCAAAAGTAAAAGAAAGGGTTTGGGATCTTGGTTAAAAAATATGAGTCATTTCAAAATAACAACAAAGACTACGGGTTTCAATCAAAACTAAAAATTAGGATATATTACTATCAGAAAACGTAAGATTAGGGTTTTATTAAATACATATAGATAGAGGTTATTAAGAAAATGAAACATATGATTATTGTTTTCACTGAAAGATAAGAGACTTTACGAAAGAAAAAGAAAAAGGTTATGGCTTTGAAAGATAGGTTTAGCGTTATGATTAAAAAGAAAAAGAAACATTCAGAAAATAAAACACAGCATTAGGGTTTTGATTGAAAGCATAAGATTAAGTTTTTGATTCAAATATTGTAGGATTTACAAAAAGAAAACATATGATCAAGTTTTTGATTAAAGAAAGGTGACACTACAATCAGAAAACTTAGGATTAGGGTTTTGATTCAAAAATAGTAGGTATTCCGAAAGGAAAAGAAAGGTTTTGGTGTCTTGGTTCAAAAATACGAGTCAATTTAAAATGATAACAAAGACCATGGTTTTCATTCAAAACTAAAAATTAGGAGATATTACTTTTAGGAAACATAAGATTAGGGTTTTGATTAAATACATACAGATAGAAGTTATTAAGAAAATGAAACATAGGATTCTTGTTTTCACCGAAAGATAGAAGATATTACGAAAGAAATAGAAAAGATTATTGTTTTGAACGATAGGGTTAGTATTTTGATAAAAAAACAAAACGAGACATTCCGAAAATGAAACAAAGCATTAAGGTTTTGATTGAAAGCATAAGATTAGACTTTTGATTCAAATAAAGTAGGCGTTACATAAAGAACACATATGATCGAGGTTTTGACTAAAGAAAGGTGACGCTACCATAAGAAAACTTAGTATTAGGGTTTTGATTAAAAATTAGTAGGTATTCCAAAAGTAAAAGAAAGGGTTTGTGATCTTGGTTAAAAAATACGAGTCATTTCAAAATGACAACAAAGACTACGGTTTTCAATCAAAACTAAAAATTAGGATATATTACTATCAGAAAACATAAGATTAGGGTTTTATTAAATATATATAGATAGAGGTTATTAAGAAAATGAAACATATGATTCTTGTTTTGACCGAAAGATAAGAGACTTTACGAAAGAAAAAGAAAAAGATTATGGCTTTGAAAGATAGGTTTAGTGTTTTGATTAAAAACAAAACGAAACATTCAGAAAATAAAACACAGCATTAGTGTTTTGATGGAAAGCATAAGATTAAGCTTTTGATTCAAATATAGTTGGCGTTACGAAAAAAAACATATGATCAAGTTTTTGATTAAAGAAAGGTCACACTACAATCAGAAAACTTAGGATTAGGGTTTTGATTAAAAAATAGTAATTATTGCCAAAGGAAAAGAAAGGCTTTGTTGTCTTGGTTCAAAAATACGAGTCATTTTAAAATGATAACAAAACCAGGGTTTTCATTCAAAACTAAAAACTAGGAGATATTACTTTTAGGAAACATAAGATTAGGGTTTTGATTAAATACATACAGATAGAAGTTATTAAGAAAATGAAACATAGGATTCTTGTTTTCACCAAAAGATAGAAGATTTTACGAAAGAAAAAGAAAAGATTATGGTTTTGAAAGATTCGGTTACTGTTTTGATTAAAAAAACAAAACAAGACATTGCGAAAATAAAACAAAGCATTAAGGTTTTGATTGAAAGCATAAGATTAGACTTTTGATTCCAATAAAGTAGGCGTTACGTAAAGAACACATATGATCGAGGTTTTGACTAAAAAAAGGTGACGCTACCATAAGAAAACTTAGTATTAGGGTTTTGATTAAAAATTAGTAGGTATTCCAAAATTAAAATAAAGGGTTTAGGATCTTGGTTAAAAAATACGAGTCATTTCAAAATGACAACAAAGACTACGGTTATCAATCAAAACTATAAATTAGGATATATTACTATCAGAAAACATAAGATTAGGGTTTTATTAAATATATATAGATAGAGGTTATTAAGAAAATGAAATATATGATTCTTGTTTTGACCGAAAGATAAGAGACTTTACGAAAGAAAAAGAAAAAGATTATGGCTTTGAAAGATAGGTTTAGTGTTTTGATTAAAAACAAAACGAAACGTTCAGAAAATAAAACACAGCATTAGTGTTTTGATGGAAAGCATAAGATTAAGCTTTTGATTCAAATATAGTTGGCGTTACGAAAAGAAAACATATGATCAAGTTTTTTATTAAAGAAAGGTGACACTACACTCAGAAAACTTAGGATTAGGGTTTTGATTCAAAAATAGTAATTATTGCGAAAGGAAAAGAAAGGCTTTGGGGTCTTGGTTCAAAAATACGAGTCATTTTAAAATAATAACAAAGACCAGAGTTTTCATTCAAAACTAAAAATTTGGAGATGTTACTTTTAGGAAACATAAGATTAGGGTTCTGATTAAATATATACAGATAGTAGTTATTAAGAAAATGAAACATAATATTCTTGTGTTGACCGAAAGATAGAAGATTTTATGAAAGAAAAAGAAAAGATTATGGTTTTGAAAAATAGTGTTACTGTTTTGATAAAAAAACAAAACGAGACATTCCGAAAATAAAACAAAGCATTAAGGTTTTGATTGAAAGCATAAGATTAGACTTTTGATTGAAATAAAGTAGGCATTACATAAAGTACACATATGATCGAGGTTTTGACTAAAGAAAGGTGACGCTACCATAAGGAAACTTAGTATTAGGGTTTTGATTAAAAAATAGTAGGCATTACAAAAGTAAAAGAAAGGATTTGGGATCTTCGTTAAAAAATATGAGTCATTTCAAAATGACAACAAAGACTACGGTTTTCAATCAAAACTAAAAATTAGGATATATTACTATCAGAAAACATAAGATTAAGGTTTTATTAAATACATATAGATAGAGGTTATTAAGAAAATGAAAAATATGATTATTGTTTTGACCGAAAGATAAGATACTTTACGAAAGAAAAAGAAAAATATTATGGCTTTGAAAGATAGGTTTAGTGTTTTGATTAAAAACAAAACAAAACATTCAGAAAATAAAACACAGCATTAGGGTTTTGATTGAAAGCATAAGATTAAGCTTTTGATTCAAATATAGTAGCCATTACGAAAAGAAAACATATGATCAAGTTTTTGATTAAAGAAATGTGACACTCCAATCAGAAAACTTAGGATTAGGGTTTTGATTCAAAAATAGTAATTATTCCGGAAGGAAAAAAAATTCTTTGGTGTCTTGGTTAAAAAATACGAGTCATTTTAAAATGATAACAAAGACAAGAGTTTTCATTCAAAACTAAAAATTAGGAGATATTACTTTGAGGAAACATAAGATTAGGGTTCTGATTAAATACATACAGATAGAAGTTATTAAGAAAACGAAACATAGGATTCTTGTTTTGACCGAAAGATAGAAGATTTTACGAAAGAAAAAGAATAGATTATGGCTTTGAAAGATAGGTTTACTGTTTTGATTAAAAACAAAACAAAACATTAAGTAAATAAAACACAGCATTAGGGTTTTGATTGAAAGCATAAGATTAAGCTTTTGATTCAAATATAGTAGCCATTACGAAAAGAAAACATATGATCAAGTTTTTTATTAAAGAAAGGTGACACTATAATCAGAAAACTTAGGATTAGGGTTTTGATTCAAAAATTGTAATTATTCAGAAAGGAAAAGAAAGGCTTTGGGCTCTTGGTTCAAAAATACGAGTCATTTTAAAATAATAACAAAGACCAGAGTTTTCATTCAAAACTAAAAATTTGGAGATATTACTTTTAGGAAACATAAGATTAGGGTTCTGATTAAATATATACAGATAGAAGTTATTAAGAAAATGAAACATAATATTCTTGTTTTGACCGAAAGATAGAAGATATTACGAAAGAAAAAGAAAAGATTATGGTTTTGAAAGATAGGGTTAGTGTTTTGATAAAAAAACAAAACGAGACATTCCGAAAATAAAACAAAGAATTAAGGTTTTCATTGAAAGCATAAGATTAGACTTTTGATTCAAATAAAGTAGACGTTACATAAAGAACACATATGATCGAGGTTTTGACTAAAGAAAGTTGACGCTACCATAAGAAAACTTAGTATTTGGGTTTTGATTAAAAAATAGTAGCTATTCCAAATGTAAAAGAAAGGGTTTGGGATCTTGGTTAAAAAATACGAGTCATTTCAAAATGACAACAAAGACTACGGTTTTCAATCAAAACTAAAAATTAGGATATATTACTATCAGAAAACATAAGATTAGGGTTTTATTAAATACATATTGATAGAGGTTATTAACAAAATAAAACATATGATTATTGTTTTGACCGAAAGATAAGAGACTTTACGAAAGAAAAAGAAAAAGATTATGACTTTGAAAGATAGGTTTAGTGTTTTGATTAAAAACAAAAAAAAACATTCAGAAAATAAAACACAGCATTAGGGTTTTGATTGAAAGCGTAAGACTAAGCTTTTGATTCAAATATATTAGCCATTACGAAAAGAAAACATATGATCAAGTTTTTTATTAAAGAAAGGTGACATTACAATCACAAAACTTAGGATTAGGGTTTTGATTCAAAAATAGTAATTATTCAGAAAGGAAAAGAAAGGCTTTGGGGTCTTGGTTAAAAAATACGAGTCATTTTAAAATGATAACAAAGACCAGAGTTTTCATTCAAAACTAAAAATTTGGAGATATTACTTTTAGGAAACATAAGATTAGGGTTCTGATTAAATATATACAGATAGAAGTTATTAAGAAAATGAAACATAATATTCTTGTTTTGACCGAAAGATAGAAGATATTACGAAAGAAAAATGAAAAGATTATGGTTTTGAAAGATAGGGTTAGTGTTTTGATAAAAAAACAAAACGAGAAATTCTGAAAATAAAACAAAGAATTAAGGTTTTCATTGAAAGCATAAGATTAGACTTTTGATTCAAATAAAGTAGGCGTTACATAAAGAACACATATGATCGAGGTTTTGACTAAAGAAAGTTGACGCTACCATAAGAAAACTTAGTATTAGGGTTTTGATTAAAAAATAGTAGCTATTCCAAATGTAGAAGAAAGGGTTTGGGATCTTGGTTAAAAAATATGAGTCATTTCAAAATGATAACAAAGATTACGGTTTTCAATCAAAACTAAAAATTAGGATATATTACTATCAGAAAACATAAGATTAGGGTTTTATTAAATACATATAGATAGTGGTTATTAACAAAATAAAACATATGATTATTGTTTTGACCGAAAGATAAGAGACTTTACGAAAGAAAAAGAAAAAGATTATGACTTTGAAAGATAGGTTTAGTGTTTTGATTAAAAACAAAACAAAACATTCAGAAAATAAAACACAGCATTAGGGTTTTGATTGAAAGCATAAGATTAAGCTTTTGATTCAAATATAGTAGCCATTACGAAAAGAAAACATATGATCAAGTTTTTGATTAAAGAAAGGGTACACTACAATCAGAAAACTTAGGATTAGGGTTTTGATTCAAAAATATTAATTATTCCGAAAGGAAAAGAAATTCTTTGGTGTCTTGGTTAAGAAATACGAGTCATTTTAAAATAATAACAAAGACAAGAGTTTTCATTCAAAACTAATAATTAGGAGATATTACTTTGAGGAAACATAAGATTAGGGTTCTGATTAAATACATACAGATAGAAGTTATTAAGAAAACGAAACATTGGATTCTTGTTTTGACCGAAAGATAGAAGATTTTACGAAAGAAAAAGAAAAGATTATGGCTTTGAAAGATAGGTTTAGTGTTTTGATTAAAAACAAAACAAAACATTCAGTAAATAAAACACAGCATTAGGGTTTTGATTGAAAGCATAAGATTAAGCTTTTGATTCAAATATAGTAGTCATTACGAAAAGAAAACATATGATCAAGTTTTTGATTAAAGAATGGTGACACTATAATCAGAAAACTTAGGATTAGGGTTTTGATTAAAAAATTGTAATTATTCAGAAAGGAAAAGAAAGGCTTTGGGGTCTTGGTTTAAAAATATGAGTCATTTTAAAATAATAACAAAGACCAGAGTTTTCATTCAAAACTAAAAATTTGGAGATATTACTTTTAGGAAACATAAGATTAGGGTTCTGATTAAATACATACAGATAGCAGTTATTAAGAAAATGAAACATAATATTCTTGTTTTGACCGAAAGATAGAAGATATTACGAAAGAAAAAGAAAAGATTATGGTTTTGAAAGATAGGGTTAGTGTTTTGATAAAAAAACAAAACGAGGCATTCCGAAAATAAAACAAAGCATTAAGGTTTTGATTGAAAGCATAAGATTAGACTTTTGATTCAAATAAAGTAGGCGTTACATAGAGAACACATATGATCGAGGTTTTGAGTAAAGAAAGTTGACGCTACCATAAGAAAACTTAGTATTATTGTTTTGATTAAAAAATAGTAGCTATTCAAAATGTAACAGAAAGGGTTTGGGATCTTGGTTAAAAAATACGAGTCATTTCAAAATGACAACAAAGACAACGGTTTTCAATCAAAACTAAAAATTAGGATATATTACTATAAGAAAACATAAGATAAGGGTTTTATTAAATACATATAGA
This sequence comes from Dioscorea alata, assembly GCA_020875875.1. Classification (NCBI taxonomy): domain Eukaryota; kingdom Viridiplantae; phylum Streptophyta; class Magnoliopsida; order Dioscoreales; family Dioscoreaceae; genus Dioscorea; species Dioscorea alata. The sequence continues at coordinate 1,226,595 of JAFBII010000021.1, read as the reverse complement.
TAGAGGTTATTAACAAAATGAAACAAATGATTATTGTTTTGACCGAAAGATAAGAGGCTTTACGAAAGAAAAAGAAAAAGATTATGGCTTTGAAAGAAAGGGTTAGTGTTTTGATTAAAAAGAAAACGAAACATTCGTAAAATAAAACACATAATTAGGGTTTTGATTGAAAGCATAAGATTAGGCTTTTGATTCAAATATAGCAGGCGTTACGAAAAGAAAACATATGATCAAGTTTTTGATTAAAGAAAGGTGACACTACAATAAGATAACTTAGGATTAGGGTTTCGATTAAAAAATAGTAGGTATTCCGAAAGGAAAAGAAAGGCTTTGGTGTCTTGGTTTTAAAAATACGACTCATTTTAAAATGATAACAAAGACCAGGGTTTTCATTCAAAACTAAAAATTTGGAGATATTACTTTTAGGAAACATAAGATTAGGGTTTTGATTAAATACATACAGATAGAAGTTATTAAGAAAACGAATCATTGGATTCTTGTTTTGACCGAAAGATAGAAGATTTTACGAAAGAAAAAGAAAAGATTATGGTTTTGAAAGATAGGGTTAGTCTTTTGATAAAAAAACAAAACGAGACATTCCAAAAATAAAACAAAGCATTAAGGTTTTGATTGAAAGCATAAGATTAGGCTTTTGATTCAAATAAAGTACGCGTTACGTAACGAACACATATGATCGAGGTGTTGACTAAAGAAAGGTGACGCTACCATAAGAAAACTTAATATTAGGGTTTTGTTTAAAAAATAGTAGGTATTCGAAAAGTAAAAGAAAGGGTTTTTGATCTTGGTTAAAAAATACGAGTCATTTCAAAATGACAACAAAGACTACGCTTTTCAATCAAAACTAAAAATTAGGATATATTACTATCAGAAAACATAAGATTAGGGTTTTATTAAATACATATAGATAGAGGTTATTAAGAAAATGAAACATATGATTATTATTTTTTGTCCATAAAATAAGAGACTTAACGAAAGAAAAAGAAAAAGATAATGGCTTTGAAAGATAGGTTTAGTGTTTTGATTAAAAAGAAAACGAAACATTCAGAAAATAAAACACAGCATTAGGGTTTTTATTGAAAGCATAAGATTAAGCTTTTGATTCAAATATAGTAGCCATTACGAAAAGAAAACATATGATCAAGTTTTTTATTAAAGAAAGGTGACACTACAATCAGAAAACTTAGGGTTAGGTTTTTGATTCAAAAATAGTAATTAGTTCGAAAGGAAAACAAATTCTTTCGTGTCTTGGTTGAAAAATACGAGTCATTTTAAAATGATAACAAAGACCAAAGTTTTCATTCAAAACTAAAAATTAGGAGATATTACTTTGAGGAAACATAAGATTAGGGTTCTGATTAAATACATAAAGATAGAAGTTATTAAGAAAATGAAACATAATATTCTTGTTTTGACCGAAAGATAGAAGATTTTACGAAAGAAAAAGAAAATATTATTGTTTTGATAGATAGGGTTAGTGTTTTGATAAAAAAACAAAACGAGGCATTCCGAAAATAAAACAAAGCATTAAGGTTTTGATTGAAAGCACAAGATTAGACTTAGTATTAGGGTTTTGATTAAAAAAAGGTGACGCTACCACAAGAAAACTTAGTATTAGGGTTTTGATTAAAAAATAGTAGGTATTCCAAAAGTAAAAAAAAGGGTTGGGGATCTTGGTTAAAAAATACGAGTCATATCAAAATGACAACAAAGACTACGGTTTTCAATCAAAACTAAAAATTAGGATATATTACTATCAGAAAACATAAGATAAGGGTTTTATTAAATACATATAGATAGAGGTTATTAAGAAAATGAAACATATGATTCTAGTTTTGATCGAAAGATAAGAGACTTTACGAAAGAAAAAGAAAAAGATTATGGCTTTGAAAGAAAGGGTTAGTGTTTTGATTAAAAAGAAAACGAAACATTCGGAAAATAAAACACAGCATTAGGGTTTTGATTGAAAGCATAAGATTAGGCTTTTGATTCAAATATAGCAGGCGTAACGAAAAGAAAACATATTATCAAGTTTTTTATTAAAGAAAGGTGACACTACAATAAGAAAACTTACGATTAGGGTTTTGGTTAAAAAATAGTAGGTATTCCGAAAGGAAAAGAAAGGTTTTGGTGTCTTGGTTAAAAAATATGAGTCATTTTAAAATGATAACAAAGACCAGGGTTTTCATTCAAAACTAAAAATTAGGAGATATTACTTCTAGGAAACATAAGATTAGGGTTTTGATTAAATACATACAGATAGAAGTTATTAAGAAAACGAAACATAGGATTCTTTTTTTGAACGAAAGATAGAAGATTTTACGAAAGAAAAAGAAAAGATTATGGTTTTGAAAGATAGGGTTAGTGTTTTGATAAAAAAACAAAACGAGACATTCCAAAAATAAAACAAAGCATTAAGGTTTTGATTGAAAGCATAAGATTAGGCTTTTGATTCAAATTAAGTAGCCGTTACGTAAATAACACATATGATCGAGGTTTTGACTAAAGAAAGTTGACGCTACCAGAAGAAAAACTTAGTATTAGGGTTTTGATTAAAAAATATTAGGTATTTGAAAAGTAAAAGAAAGGGTTTGGGATCTTGGTTAAAAAATACTAGTCATTTCAAAATGACAACAAAGTCTATGGTTTTCAATCGAAACTAAAAATTAGGATATATAACTATCAGAAAAGATAAGATAAGGGTTTTATTAAATACATATAGATAGAGGTTATTAAGAAAATTAAACATATGATTCTTAATTTGAACGAAAGATAAGAGAGTTTACGAAAGAAAAAGAAAAAGATTATGGCTTTGAAAGAAAGGTTTAGTGTTTTGATTAAAAAGAAAACGAAACATTCGGAAAATAAAACACAGCATTAGGGTTTTGATTGAAAGCATAAGATTAGGCTTTTGATTCAAATATAGCAGGCGTTACGAACAGAAAACATATGATCTAGTTTTTGATTAAAGAAAGGTGACACTACAATAAGAAAACTTAGGATTATGGTTTCGATTAAAAAATAGTAGGTATTCCGAAATTAAAAGAAAGGCTTTGGTGTCTTGGTTCAATAATACGAGTCATTTTAAAATAATAACAAAGACCAGGGTTTTCATTCAAAACTAAAAATTTGGAGATATTACTTTTAGGAAACATAAGATTAGGGTTTTGATTAAATACATACAGATAGAAGTTATTAAGAAAACGAAACATAGGATTCTTGTTTTGACCGAAAGATAGAAGATTTTACGAAAGAAAAAGAAAAGATTATGGTTTTGAAAGATATGGGTTAGTGTTTTGATAAAAAAAACAAAACGAGGCATTCCGAAAATAAAACAAAGCATTAAGGTTTTGAT
>JAFBII010000021.1:1163100-1222222 GCA_020875875.1 Dioscorea alata | reverse complement strand
AAACGAAACATTCAGAAAATAAAACACAGCATTAGGGTTTTGATTGAAAGCATAAGATTAAGCTTTTGATTCAATATAGTAGGCGTTACGAAAGAAAAACAGATGAGTCAAGTTTTGATTAAAGAAAGGTGACACTTGACAATCAGAAAACTTAGGATTAGGGGTTTGATTCAAAAATAGTAGGTATTCGAAAGGAAAAGAAAGGCTTTGGTGTCTTGGTTCAAAAATACGAGTCATTTTAAAATGATAACAAAGACATAGGTTTTCATTCAAAACTAAAATTAGGAGATATTACTTTTAGGAAACATAAGATTATGGTTTTGATTAAATACATACAGATAGAAGTTATTAAGAAAATGAAACATAGGATTCTTGTTTTGACCGAAAGATAGAAGATTTTACGAAAGAAAAAGAAAAGATTATGGTTTTGAAAGATAGGGTTAGTGTTTTGATAAAAAAACAAACGAGACATTCCGAAAATAAAACAAAGCATTAAGGTTTTGATTGAAAGCATAAGATTAGGCTTTTGATTCAAATAAAGTAGGCGTTACGTAAAGAACACATATGATCGAGGTTTGACTAAAGAAAGGTGACGCTACCATAAGAAAACTTAGTATTAGGGTTTTGATTAAAAAATAGTAGTTATTCCAAAAGTAAAAGAAAGGGTTTGGGATCTTGGTTAAAAAATACGAGTCATTTCAAAATGACAACAAAGACTACGGTTTTCAATCAAAACTAAAAATTAGGATATATTACTATCAGAAAACATAAGATTAGGGTTTTATTAAATACATATAGATAGAGGTTATTAAGAAAATGAAACATATGATTCTTGTTTTGACCGAAAGATAAGAGACTTTACGAAAGAAAAAGAAAAAGATTATGGCTTTGAAAGATAGGGTTAGTGTTTTGATTAAAAACAAAACGAAACATTCAGAAAATAAAACACAGCATTAGGGTTTTGATTGAAAGCATAAGATTAAGCTTTTGATTCAAATATAGTAGGCGTTACGAAAAGAAAACATATGATCAAGTTTTTGATTAAAGAAAGGTGACACTACAATCAGAAAACTTAGGATTAGGGTTTTGATTCAAAAATAGTAGGTATTCCGAAAGGAAAAGAAAGGCTTTGGTGTCTTGGTTCAAAAATACGAGTCATTTTAAAATGATAACAAAGACCAGGGTTTTCATTCAAAACTAAAAATTAGGAGATATTACTTTTAGGAAACATAAGATTAGGGTTTGATTAAATACATACAGATAGAAGTTATTAAGAAAATGAAACATAGGATTCTTGTTTTGACCGAAAGATAGAAGATTTACGAAAGAAAAAGAAAAGATTATGGTTTTGAAAGATAGGGTTAGTGTTTTGATAAAAAAACAAAACGAGACATTCCGAAAATAAAACAAAGCATTAAGGTTTTGATTGAAAGCATAAGATTAGGCTTTTGATTCAAATAAAGTAGGCGTTACGTAAAGAACACATATGATCGAGGTTTTGACTAAAGAAAGGTGACGCTACCATAAGAAAACTTAGTATTAGGGTTTTGATTAAAAAATAGTAGGTATTCCAAAAGTAAAAGAAAGGGTTTGGGATCTTGGTTAAAAAATACGAGTCATTTCAAAATGACAACAAAGACTACGGTTTTCAATCAAAACTAAAATTAGGATATATTACTATCAGAAAACATAAGATTAGGGTTTTATTAAATACATATAGATAGAGGTTATTAAGAAAATGAAACATATGATTCTTGTTTTGACCGAAAGATAAGAGACTTTACGAAAGAAAAAGAAAAAGATTATGGCTTTGAAAGATAGGGTTAGTGTTTTGATTAAAAACAAAACGAAACATTCAGAAAATAAAACACAGCATTAGGGTTTTGATTGAAAGCATAAGATTAAGCTTTTGATTCAAATATAGTAGGCGTTACGAAAAGAAACATATGATCAAGTTTTTGATTAAAGAAAGGTGACACTACAATCAGAAAACTTAGGATTAGGGTTTTGATTCAAAAATAGTAGGTATTCCGAAAGGAAAAGAAAGGCTTTGGTGTCTTGGTTCAAAAATACGAGTCATTTTAAAATGATAACAAAGACCAGGGTTTTCATTCAAAACTAAAAATTAGGAGATATTACTTTTAGGAAACATAAGATTAGGGTTTTGATTAAATACATACAGATAGAAGTTATTAAGAAAATGAAACATAGGATTCTTGTTTTGACCGAAAGATAGAAGATTTTACGAAAGAAAAAGAAAAGATTATGGTTTTGAAAGATAGGGTTAGTGTTTTGATAAAAAAACAAAACGAGACATTCCGAAAATAAAACAAAGCATTAAGGTTTTGATTGAAAGCATAAGATTAGGCTTTTGATTCAAATAAAGTAGGCGTTACGTAAAGAACACATATGATCGAGGTTTTGACTAAAGAAAGGTGACGCTACCATAAGAAAACTTAGTATTAGGGTTTTGATTAAAAAATAGTAGGTATTCCAAAAGTAAAAGAAAGGGTTTGGGATCTTGGTTAAAAAATACGAGTCATTTCAAAATGACAACAAAGACTACGGTTTTCAATCAAAACTAAAAATTAGGATATATTACTATCAGAAAACATAAGATTAGGGTTTTATTAAATACATATAGATAGAGGTTATTAAGAAAATGAAACATATGATTCTTGTTTTGACCGAAAGATAAGAGACTTTACGAAAGAAAAAGAAAAAGATTATGGCTTTGAAAGATAGGGTTAGTGTTTTGATTAAAAACAAAACGAAACATTCAGAAAATAAAACACAGCATTAGGGTTTTGATTGAAAGCATAAGATTAAGCTTTTGATTCAAATATAGTAGGCGTTACGAAAAGAAAACATATGATCAAGTTTTTGATTAAAGAAAGGTGACACTACAATCAGAAAACTTAGGATTAGGGTTTTGATTCAAAAATAGTAGGTATTCCGAAAGGAAAAGAAAGGCTTTGGTGTCTTGGTTCAAAAATACGAGTCATTTTAAAATGATAACAAAGACCAGGGTTTTCATTCAAAACTAAAAATTAGGAGATATTACTTTTAGGAAACATAAGATTAGGGTTTTGATTAAATACATACAGATAGAAGTTATTAAGAAAATGAAACATAGGATTCTTGTTTTGACCGAAAGATAGAAGATTTTACGAAAGAAAAAGAAAAGATTATGGTTTTGAAAGATAGGGTTAGTGTTTTGATAAAAAAACAAAACGAGACATTCCGAAAATAAAACAAAGCATTAAGGTTTTGATTGAAAGCATAAGATTAGGCTTTTGATTCAAATAAAGTAGGCGTTACGTAAAGAACACATATGATCGAGGTTTTGACTAAAGAAAGGTGACGCTACCATAAGAAAACTTAGTATTAGGGTTTTGATTAAAAAATAGTAGGTATTCCAAAAGTAAAAGAAAGGGTTTGGGATCTTGGTTAAAAAATACGAGTCATTTCAAAATGACAACAAAGACTACGGTTTTCAATCAAAACTAAAAATTAGGATATATTACTATCAGAAAACATAAGATTAGGGTTTTATTAAATACATATAGATAGAGGTTATTAAGAAAATGAAACATATGATTCTTGTTTTGACCGAAAGATAAGAGACTTTACGAAAGAAAAAGAAAAAGATTATGGCTTTGAAAGATAGGGTTAGTGTTTTGATTAAAAACAAAACGAAACATTCAGAAAATAAAACACAGCATTAGGGTTTTGATTGAAAGCATAAGATTAAGCTTTTGATTCAAATATAGTAGGCGTTACGAAAAGAAAACATATGATCAAGTTTTTGATTAAAGAAAGGTGACACTACAATCAGAAAACTTAGGATTAGGGTTTTGATTCAAAAATAGTAGGTATTCCGAAAGGAAAAGAAAGGCTTTGGTGTCTTGGTTCAAAAATACGAGTCATTTTAAAATGATAACAAAGACCAGGGTTTTCATTCAAAACTAAAAATTAGGAGATATTACTTTTAGGAAACATAAGATTAGGGTTTTGATTAAATACATACAGATAGAAGTTATTAAGAAAATGAAACATAGGATTCTTGTTTTGACCGAAAGATAGAAGATTTTACGAAAGAAAAAGAAAAGATTATGGTTTGAAAGATAGGGTTAGTGTTTTGATAAAAAAACAAAACGAGACATTCCGAAAATAAAACAAAGCATTAAGGTTTTGATTGAAAGCATAAGATTAGGCTTTTGATTCAAATAAAGTAGGCGTTACGTAAAGAACACATATGATCGAGGTTTTGACTAAAGAAAGGTGACGCTACCATAAGAAAACTTAGTATTAGGGTTTTGATTAAAAAATAGTAGGTATTCCAAAAGTAAAAGAAAGGGTTTGGGATCTTGGTTAAAAAATACGAGTCATTTCAAAATGACAACAAAGACTACGGTTTTCAATCAAAACTAAAAATTAGGATATATTACTATCAGAAAACATAAGATTAGGGTTTTATTAAATACATATAGATAGAGGTTATTAAGAAAATGAAACATATGATTCTTGTTTTGACCGAAAGATAAGAGACTTTACGAAAGAAAAAGAAAAAGATTATGGCTTTGAAAGATAGGGTTAGTGTTTTGATTAAAAACAAAACGAAACATTCAGAAAATAAAACACAGCATTAGGGTTTTGATTGAAAGCATAAGATTAAGCTTTTGATTCAAATATAGTAGGCGTTACGAAAAGAAAACATATGATCAAGTTTTTTATTAAAGAAAGGTGACACTACAATCAGAAAACTTAGGATTAGGGTTTTGATTCAAAAATAGTAGGTATTCCGAAAGGAAAAGAAAGGCTTTGGTGTCTTGGTTCAAAAATACGAGTCATTTTAAAATGATAACAAAGACCAGGGTTTTCATTCAAAACTAAAATTAGGAGATATTACTTTTAGGAAACATAAGATTAGGGTTTTGATTAAATACATACAGATAGAAGTTATTAAGAAAATGAAACATAGGATTCTTGTTTTGACCGAAAGATAGAAGATTTTACGAAAGAAAAAGAAAAGATTATGGTTTTGAAAGATAGGGTTAGTGTTTTGATAAAAAAACAAAACGAGACATTCCGAAAATAAAACAAAGCATTAAGGTTTTGATTGAAAGCATAAGATTAGGCTTTTGATTCAAATAAAGTAGGCGTTACGTAAAGAACACATATGATCGAGGTTTTGACTAAAGAAAGGTGACGCTACCATAAGAAAAAAAACTTAGTATTAGAGTTTTGATTAAAAAATAGTAGGTATTCCAAAAGTAAAAGAAAGGGTTTGGGATCTTGGTTAAAAAATACGAGTCATTTCAAAATGACAACAAAGACTACGGTTTTCAATCAAAACTAAAAATTAGGATATATTACTATCAGAAAACATAAGATTAGGGTTTTATTAAATACATATAGATAGAGGTTATTAAGAAAATGAAACATATGATTCTTGTTTTGACCGAAAGATAAGAGACTTTACGAAAGAAAAAGAAAAAGATTATGGCTTTGAAAGATAGGGTTAGTGTTTTGATTAAAAACAAAACGAAACATTCAGAAAATAAAACACAGCATTAGGGTTTTGATTGAAAGCATAAGATTAAGCTTTTGATTCAAATATAGTAGGCGTTACGAAAAGAAAACATATGATCAAGTTTTTGATTAAAGAAAGGTGACACTACAATCAGAAAACTTAGGATTAGGGTTTTGATTCAAAAATAGTAGGTATTCCGAAAGGAAAAGAAAGGCTTTGGTGTCTTGGTTCAAAAATACGAGTCATTTTAAAATGATAACAAAGACCAGGGTTTTCATTCAAAACTAAAAATTAGGAGATATTACTTTTAGGAAACATAAGATTAGGGTTTTGATTAAATACATACAGATAGAAGTTATTAAGAAAATGAAACATAGGATTCTTGTTTTGACCGAAAGATAGAAGATTTTACGAAAGAAAAAGAAAAGATTATGGTTTTGAAAGATAGGGTTAGTGTTTTGATAAAAAACAAAACGAGACATTCCGAAAATAAAACAAAGCATTAAGGTTTTGATTGAAAGCATAAGATTAGGCTTTTGATTCAAATAAAGTAGGCGTTACGTAAAGAACACATATGATCGAGGTTTTGACTAAAGAAAGGTGACGCTACCATAAGAAAACTTAGTATTAGGGTTTTGATTAAAAAATAGTAGGTATTCCAAAAGTAAAAGAAAGGGTTTGGGATCTTGGTTAAAAAATACGAGTCATTTCAAAATGACAACAAAGACTACGGTTTTCAATCAAAACTAAAAATTAGGATATATTACTATCAGAAAACATAAGATTAGGGTTTTATTAAATACATATAGATAGAGGTTATTAAGAAAATGAAACATATGATTCTTGTTTTGACCGAAAGATAAGAGACTTTACGAAAGAAAAAGAAAAAGATTATGGCTTTGAAAGATAGGGTTAGTGTTTTGATTAAAAACAAAACGAAACATTCAGAAAATAAAACACAGCATTAGGGTTTTGATTGAAAGCATAAGATTAAGCTTTTGATTCAAATATAGTAGGCGTTACGAAAAGAAAACATATGATCAAGTTTTTGATTAAAGAAAGGTGACACTACAATCAGAAAACTTAGGATTAGGGTTTTGATTCAAAAATAGTAGGTATTCCGAAAGGAAAAGAAAGGCTTTGGTGTCTTGGTTCAAAAATACGAGTCATTTTAAAATGATAACAAAGACCAGGGTTTTCATTCAAAACTAAAAATTAGGAGATATTACTTTTAGGAAACATAAGATTAGGGTTTTGATTAAATACATACAGATAGAAGTTATTAAGAAAATGAAACATAGGATTCTTGTTTTGACCGAAAGATAGAAGATTTTACGAAAGAAAAAGAAAAGATTATGGTTTTGAAAGATAGGGTTAGTGTTTTGATAAAAAAACAAAACGAGACATTCCGAAAATAAAACAAAGCATTAAGGTTTTGATTGAAAGCATAAGATTAGGCTTTTGATTCAAATAAAGTAGGCGTTACGTAAAGAACACATATGATCGAGGTTTTGACTAAAGAAAGGTGACGCTACCATAAGAAAACTTAGTATTAGGGTTTTGATTAAAAAATAGTAGGTATTCCAAAAGTAAAAGAAAGGGTTTGGGATCTTGGTTAAAAAATACGAGTCATTTCAAAATGACAACAAAGACTACGGTTTTCAATCAAAACTAAAAATTAGGATATATTACTATCAGAAAACATAAGATTAGGGTTTTATTAAATACATATAGATAGAGGTTATTAAGAAAATGAAACATATGATTCTTGTTTTGACCGAAAGATAAGAGACTTTACGAAAGAAAAAGAAAAAGATTATGGCTTTGAAAGATAGGGTTAGTGTTTTGATTAAAAACAAAACGAAACATTCAGAAAATAAAACACAGCATTAGGGTTTTGATTGAAAGCATAAGATTAAGCTTTTGATTCAAATATAGTAGGCGTTACGAAAAGAAAACATATGATCAAGTTTTTGATTAAAGAAAGGTGACACTACAATCAGAAAACTTAGGATTAGGGTTTTGATTCAAAAATAGTAGGTATTCCGAAAGGAAAAGAAAGGCTTTGGTGTCTTGGTTCAAAAATACGAGTCATTTTAAAATGATAACAAAGACCAGGGTTTTCATTCAAAACTAAAAATTAGGAGATATTACTTTTAGGAAACATAAGATTAGGGTTTTGATTAAATACATACAGATAGAAGTTATTAAGAAAATGAAACATAGGATTCTTGTTTTGACCGAAAGATAGAAGATTTTACGAAAGAAAAAGAAAAGATTATGGTTTTGAAAGATAGGGTTAGTGTTTTGATAAAAAAACAAAACGAGACATTCCGAAAATAAAACAAAGCATTAAGGTTTTGATTGAAAGCATAAGATTAGGCTTTTGATTCAAATAAAGTAGGCGTTACGTAAAGAACACATATGATCGAGGTTTTGACTAAAGAAAGGTGACGCTACCATAAGAAAACTTAGTATTAGGGTTTTGATTAAAAAATAGTAGGTATTCCAAAAGTAAAAGAAAGGGTTTGGGATCTTGGTTAAAAAATACGAGTCATTTCAAAATGACAACAAAGACTACGGTTTTCAATCAAAACTAAAAATTAGGATATATTACTATCAGAAAACATAAGATTAGGGTTTTATTAAATACATATAGATAGAGGTTATTAAGAAAATGAAACATATGATTCTTGTTTTGACCGAAAGATAAGAGACTTTACGAAAGAAAAAGAAAAAGATTATGGCTTTGAAAGATAGGGTTAGTGTTTTGATTAAAAACAAAACGAAACATTCAGAAAATAAAACACAGCATTAGGGTTTTGATTGAAAGCATAAGATTAAGCTTTTGATTCAAATATAGTAGGCGTTACGAAAAGAAAACATATGATCAAGTTTTTGATTAAAGAAAGGTGACACTACAATCAGAAAACTTAGGATTAGGGTTTTGATTCAAAAATAGTAGGTATTCCGAAAGGAAAAGAAAGGCTTTGGTGTCTTGGTTCAAAATACGAGTCATTTTAAAATGATAACAAAGACCAGGGTTTTCATTCAAAACTAAAAATTAGGAGATATTACTTTTAGGAAACATAAGATTAGGGTTTTGATTAAATACATACAGATAGAAGTTATTAAGAAAATGAAACATAGGATTCTTGTTTTGACCGAAAGATAGAAGATTTTACGAAAGAAAAAGAAAAGATTATGGTTTTGAAAGATAGGGTTAGTGTTTTGATAAAAAAACAAAACGAGACATTCCGAAAATAAAACAAAGCATTAAGGTTTTGATTGAAAGCATAAGATTAGGCTTTTGATTCAAATAAAGTAGGCGTTACGTAAAGAACACATATGATCGAGGTTTTGACTAAAGAAAGGTGACGCTACCATAAGAAAACTTAGTATTAGGGTTTTGATTAAAAAATAGTAGGTATTCCAAAAGTAAAAGAAAGGGTTTGGGATCTTGGTTAAAAAATACGAGTCATTTCAAAATGACAACAAAGACTACGGTTTTCAATCAAAACTAAAAATTAGGATATATTACTATCAGAAAACATAAGATTAGGGTTTTATTAAATACATATAGATAGAGGTTATTAAGAAAATGAAACATATGATTCTTGTTTTGACCGAAAGATAAGAGACTTTACGAAAGAAAAAGAAAAAGATTATGGCTTTGAAAGATAGGGTTAGTGTTTTGATTAAAAACAAAACGAAACATTCAGAAAATAAAACACAGCATTAGGGTTTTGATTGAAAGCATAAGATTAAGCTTTTGATTCAAATATAGTAGGCGTTACGAAAAGAAAACATATGATCAAGTTTTTGATTAAAGAAAGGTGACACTACAATCAGAAAACTTAGGATTAGGGTTTTGATTCAAAAATAGTAGGTATTCCGAAAGGAAAAGAAAGGCTTTGGTGTCTTGGTTCAAAAATACGAGTCATTTTAAAATGATAACAAAGACCAGGGTTTTCATTCAAAACTAAAAATTAGGAGATATTACTTTTAGGAAACATAAGATTAGGGTTTTGATTAAATACATACAGATAGAAGTTATTAAGAAAATGAAACATAGGATTCTTGTTTTGACCGAAAGATAGAAGATTTTACGAAAGAAAAAGAAAAGATTATGGTTTTGAAAGATAGGGTTAGTGTTTTGATAAAAAAACAAAACGAGACATTCCGAAAATAAAACAAAGCATTAAGGTTTTGATTGAAAGCATAAGATTAGGCTTTTGATTCAAATAAAGTAGGCGTTACGTAAAGAACACATATGATCGAGGTTTTGACTAAAGAAAGGTGACGCTACCATAAGAAAACTTAGTATTAGGGTTTTGATTAAAAAATAGTAGGTATTCCAAAAGTAAAAGAAAGGGTTTGGGATCTTGGTTAAAAATACGAGTCATTTCAAAATGACAACAAAGACTACGGTTTTCAATCAAAACTAAAAATTAGGATATATTACTATCAGAAAACATAAGATTAGGGTTTTATTAAATACATATAGATAGAGGTTATTAAGAAAATGAAACATATGATTCTTGTTTTGACCGAAAGATAAGAGACTTTACGAAAGAAAAAGAAAAAGATTATGGCTTTGAAAGATAGGGTTAGTGTTTTGATTAAAAACAAAACGAAACATTCAGAAAATAAAACACAGCATTAGGGTTTTGATTGAAAGCATAAGATTAAGCTTTTGATTCAAATATAGTAGGCGTTACGAAAAGAAAACATATGATCAAGTTTTTGATTAAAGAAAGGTGACACTACAATCAGAAAACTTAGGATTAGGGTTTTGATTCAAAAATAGTAGGTATTCCGAAAGGAAAAGAAAGGCTTTGGTGTCTTGGTTCAAAAATACGAGTCATTTTAAAATGATAACAAAGACCAGGGTTTTCATTCAAAACTAAAAATTAGGAGATATTACTTTTAGGAAACATAAGATTAGGGTTTTGATTAAATACATACAGATAGAAGTTATTAAGAAAATGAAACATAGGATTCTTGTTTTGACCGAAAGATAGAAGATTTTACGAAAGAAAAAGAAAAGATTATGGTTTTGAAAGATAGGGTTAGTGTTTTGATAAAAAAACAAAACGAGACATTCCGAAAATAAAACAAAGCATTAAGGTTTTGATTGAAAGCATAAGATTAGGCTTTTGATTCAAATAAAGTAGGCGTTACGTAAAGAACACATATGATCGAGGTTTTGACTAAAGAAAGGTGACGCTACCATAAGAAAACTTAGTATTAGGGTTTTGATTAAAAAATAGTAGGTATTCCAAAAGTAAAAGAAAGGGTTTGGGATCTTGGTTAAAAAATACGAGTCATTTCAAAATGACAACAAAGACTACGGTTTTCAATCAAAACTAAAAATTAGGATATATTACTATCAGAAAACATAAGATTAGGGTTTTATTAAATACATATAGATAGAGGTTATTAAGAAAATGAAACATATGATTCTTGTTTTGACCGAAAGATAAGAGACTTTACGAAAGAAAAAGAAAAAGATTATGGCTTTGAAAGATAGGGTTAGTGTTTTGATTAAAAACAAAACGAAACATTCAGAAAATAAAACACAGCATTAGGGTTTTGATTGAAAGCATAAGATTAAGCTTTTGATTCAAATATAGTAGGCGTTACGAAAAGAAAACATATGATCAAGTTTTTGATTAAAGAAAGGTGACACTACAATCAGAAAACTTAGGATTAGGGTTTTGATTCAAAAATAGTAGGTATTCCGAAAGGAAAAGAAAGGCTTTGGTGTCTTGGTTCAAAAATACGAGTCATTTTAAAATGATAACAAAGACCAGGGTTTTCATTCAAAACTAAAAATTAGGAGATATTACTTTTAGGAAACATAAGATTAGGGTTTTGATTAAATACATACAGATAGAAGTTATTAAGAAAATGAAACATAGGATTCTTGTTTTGACCGAAAGATAGAAGATTTTACGAAAGAAAAAGAAAAGATTATGGTTTTGAAAGATAGGGTTAGTGTTTTGATAAAAAACAAAACGAGACATTCCGAAAATAAAACAAAGCATTAAGGTTTTGATTGAAAGCATAAGATTAGGCTTTTGATTCAAATAAAGTAGGCGTTACGTAAAGAACACATATGATCGAGGTTTTGACTAAAGAAAGGTGACGCTACCATAAGAAAACTTAGTATTAGGGTTTTGATTAAAAAATAGTAGGTATTCCAAAAGTAAAAGAAAGGGTTTGGGATCTTGGTTAAAAAATACGAGTCATTTCAAAATGACAACAAAGACTACGGTTTTCAATCAAAACTAAAAATTAGGATATATTACTATCAGAAAACATAAGATTAGGGTTTTATTAAATACATATAGATAGAGGTTATTAAGAAAATGAAACATATGATTCTTGTTTTGACCGAAAGATAAGAGACTTTACGAAAGAAAAAGAAAAAGATTATGGCTTTGAAAGATAGGGTTAGTGTTTTGATTAAAAACAAAACGAAACATTCAGAAAATAAAACACAGCATTAGGGTTTTGATTGAAAGCATAAGATTAAGCTTTTGATTCAAATATAGTAGGCGTTACGAAAAGAAAACATATGATCAAGTTTTTGATTAAAGAAAGGTGACACTACAATCAGAAAACTTAGGATTAGGGTTTTGATTCAAAAATAGTAGGTATTCCGAAAGGAAAAGAAAGGCTTTGGTGTCTTGGTTCAAAAATACGAGTCATTTTAAAATGATAACAAAGACCAGGGTTTTCATTCAAAACTAAAAATTAGGAGATATTACTTTTAGGAAACATAAGATTAGGGTTTTGATTAAATACATACAGATAGAAGTTATTAAGAAAATGAAACATAGGATTCTTGTTTTGACCGAAAGATAGAAGATTTTACGAAAGAAAAAGAAAAGATTATGGTTTTGAAAGATAGGGTTAGTGTTTTGATAAAAAACAAAACGAGACATTCCGAAAATAAAACAAAGCATTAAGGTTTTGATTGAAAGCATAAGATTAGGCTTTTGATTCAAATAAAGTAGGCGTTACGTAAAGAACACATATGATCGAGGTTTTGACTAAAGAAAGGTGACGCTACCATAAGAAAACTTAGTATTAGGGTTTTGATTAAAAAATAGTAGGTATTCCAAAAGTAAAAGAAAGGGTTTGGGATCTTGGTTAAAAAATACGAGTCATTTCAAAATGACAACAAAGACTACGGTTTTCAATCAAAACTAAAAATTAGGATATATTACTATCAGAAAACATAAGATTAGGGTTTTATTAAATACATATAGATAGAGGTTATTAAGAAAATGAAACATATGATTCTTGTTTTGACCGAAAGATAAGAGACTTTACGAAAGAAAAAGAAAAAGATTATGGCTTTGAAAGATAGGGTTAGTGTTTTGATTAAAAACAAAACGAAACATTCAGAAAATAAAACACAGCATTAGGGTTTTGATTGAAAGCATAAGATTAAGCTTTTGATTCAAATATAGTAGGCGTTACGAAAAGAAAACATATGATCAAGTTTTTGATTAAAGAAAGGTGACACTACAATCAGAAAACTTAGGATTAGGGTTTTGATTCAAAAATAGTAGGTATTCCGAAAGGAAAAGAAAGGCTTTGGTGTCTTGGTTCAAAAATACGAGTCATTTTAAAATGATAACAAAGACCAGGGTTTTCATTCAAAACTAAAAATTAGGAGATATTACTTTTAGGAAACATAAGATTAGGGTTTTGATTAAATACATACAGATAGAAGTTATTAAGAAAATGAAACATAGGATTCTTGTTTTGACCGAAAGATAGAAGATTTTACGAAAGAAAAAGAAAAGATTATGGTTTTGAAAGATAGGGTTAGTGTTTTGATAAAAAAACAAAACGAGACATTCCGAAAATAAAACAAAGCATTAAGGTTTTGATTGAAAGCATAAGATTAGGCTTTTGATTCAAATAAAGTAGGCGTTACGTAAAGAACACATATGATCGAGGTTTTGACTAAAGAAAGGTGACGCTACCATAAGAAAACTTAGTATTAGGGTTTTGATTAAAAAATAGTAGGTATTCCAAAAGTAAAAGAAAGGGTTTGGGATCTTGGTTAAAAAATACGAGTCATTTCAAAATGACAACAAAGACTACGGTTTTCAATCAAAACTAAAAATTAGGATATATTACTATCAGAAAACATAAGATTAGGGTTTTATTAAATACATATAGATAGAGGTTATTAAGAAAATGAAACATATGATTCTTGTTTTGACCGAAAGATAAGAGACTTTACGAAAGAAAAAGAAAAAGATTATGGCTTTGAAAGATAGGGTTAGTGTTTTGATTAAAAACAAAACGAAACATTCAGAAAATAAAACACAGCATTAGGGTTTTGATTGAAAGCATAAGATTAAGCTTTTGATTCAAATATAGTAGGCGTTACGAAAAGAAAACATATGATCAAGTTTTTGATTAAAGAAAGGTGACACTACAATCAGAAAACTTAGGATTAGGGTTTTGATTCAAAAATAGTAGGTATTCCGAAAGGAAAAGAAAGGCTTTGGTGTCTTGGTTCAAAAATACGAGTCATTTTAAAATGATAACAAAGACCAGGGTTTTCATTCAAAACTAAAAATTAGGAGATATTACTTTTAGGAAACATAAGATTAGGGTTTTGATTAAATACATACAGATAGAAGTTATTAAGAAAATGAAACATAGGATTCTTGTTTTGACCGAAAGATAGAAGATTTTACGAAAGAAAAAGAAAAGATTATGGTTTTGAAAGATAGGGTTAGTGTTTTGATAAAAAACAAAACGAGACATTCCGAAAATAAAACAAAGCATTAAGGTTTTGATTGAAAGCATAAGATTAGGCTTTTGATTCAAATAAAGTAGGCGTTACGTAAAGAACACATATGATCGAGGTTTTGACTAAAGAAAGGTGACGCTACCATAAGAAAACTTAGTATTAGGGTTTTGATTAAAAAATAGTAGGTATTCCAAAAGTAAAAGAAAGGGTTTGGGATCTTGGTTAAAAAATACGAGTCATTTCAAAATGACAACAAAGACTACGGTTTTCAATCAAAACTAAAAATTAGGATATATTACTATCAGAAAACATAAGATTAGGGTTTTATTAAATACATATAGATAGAGGTTATTAAGAAAATGAAACATATGATTCTTGTTTTGACCGAAAGATAAGAGACTTTACGAAAGAAAAAGAAAAAGATTATGGCTTTGAAAGATAGGGTTAGTGTTTTGATTAAAAACAAAACGAAACATTCAGAAAATAAAACACAGCATTAGGGTTTTGATTGAAAGCATAAGATTAAGCTTTTGATTCAAATATAGTAGGCGTTACGAAAAGAAAACATATGATCAAGTTTTTGATTAAAGAAAGGTGACACTACAATCAGAAAACTTAGGATTAGGGTTTTGATTCAAAAATAGTAGGTATTCCGAAAGGAAAAGAAAGGCTTTGGTGTCTTGGTTCAAAAATACGAGTCATTTTAAAATGATAACAAAGACCAGGGTTTTCATTCAAAACTAAAAATTAGGAGATATTACTTTTAGGAAACATAAGATTAGGGTTTTGATTAAATACATACAGATAGAAGTTATTAAGAAAATGAAACATAGGATTCTTGTTTTGACCGAAAGATAGAAGATTTTACGAAAGAAAAAGAAAAGATTATGGTTTTGAAAGATAGGGTTAGTGTTTTGATAAAAAAACAAAACGAGACATTCCGAAAATAAAACAAAGCATTAAGGTTTTGATTGAAAGCATAAGATTAGGCTTTTGATTCAAATAAAGTAGGCGTTACGTAAAGAACACATATGATCGAGGTTTTGACTAAAGAAAGGTGACGCTACCATAAGAAAACTTAGTATTAGGGTTTTGATTAAAAAATAGTAGGTATTCCAAAAGTAAAAGAAAGGGTTTGGGATCTTGGTTAAAAAATACGAGTCATTTCAAAATGACAACAAAGACTACGGTTTTCAATCAAAACTAAAAATTAGGATATATTACTATCAGAAAACATAAGATTAGGGTTTTATTAAATACATATAGATAGAGGTTATTAAGAAAATGAAACATATGATTCTTGTTTTGACCGAAAGATAAGAGACTTTACGAAAGAAAAAGAAAAAGATTATGGCTTTGAAAGATAGGGTTAGTGTTTTGATTAAAAACAAAACGAAACATTCAGAAAATAAAACACAGCATTAGGGTTTTGATTGAAAGCATAAGATTAAGCTTTTGATTCAAATATAGTAGGCGTTACGAAAAGAAAACATATGATCAAGTTTTTGATTAAAGAAAGGTGACACTACAATCAGAAAACTTAGGATTAGGGTTTTGATTCAAAAATAGTAGGTATTCCGAAAGGAAAAGAAAGGCTTTGGTGTCTTGGTTCAAAAATACGAGTCATTTTAAAATGATAACAAAGACCAGGGTTTTCATTCAAAACTAAAAATTAGGAGATATTACTTTTAGGAAACATAAGATTAGGGTTTTGATTAAATACATACAGATAGAAGTTATTAAGAAAATGAAACATAGGATTCTTGTTTTGACCGAAAGATAGAAGATTTTACGAAAGAAAAAGAAAAGATTATGGTTTTGAAAGATAGGGTTAGTGTTTTGATAAAAAAACAAAACGAGACATTCCGAAAATAAAACAAAGCATTAAGGTTTTGATTGAAAGCATAAGATTAGGCTTTTGATTCAAATAAAGTAGGCGTTACGTAAAGAACACATATGATCGAGGTTTTGACTAAAGAAAGGTGACGCTACCATAAGAAAACTTAGTATTAGGGTTTTGATTAAAAAATAGTAGGTATTCCAAAAGTAAAAGAAAGGGTTTGGGATCTTGGTTAAAAAATACGAGTCATTTCAAAATGACAACAAAGACTACGGTTTTCAATCAAAACTAAAAATTAGGATATATTACTATCAGAAAACATAAGATTAGGGTTTTATTAAATACATATAGATAGAGGTTATTAAGAAAATGAAACATATGATTCTTGTTTTGACCGAAAGATAAGAGACTTTACGAAAGAAAAAGAAAAAGATTATGGCTTTGAAAGATAGGGTTAGTGTTTTGATTAAAAACAAAACGAAACATTCAGAAAATAAAACACAGCATTAGGGTTTTGATTGAAAGCATAAGATTAAGCTTTTGATTCAAATATAGTAGGCGTTACGAAAAGAAAACATATGATCAAGTTTTTGATTAAAGAAAGGTGACACTACAATCAGAAAACTTAGGATTAGGGTTTTGATTCAAAAATAGTAGGTATTCCGAAAGGAAAAGAAAGGCTTTGGTGTCTTGGTTCAAAAATACGAGTCATTTTAAAATGATAACAAAGACCAGGGTTTTCATTCAAAACTAAAAATTAGGAGATATTACTTTTAGGAAACATAAGATTAGGGTTTTGATTAAATACATACAGATAGAAGTTATTAAGAAAATGAAACATAGGATTCTTGTTTTGACCGAAAGATAGAAGATTTTACGAAAGAAAAAGAAAAGATTATGGTTTTGAAAGATAGGGTTAGTGTTTTGATAAAAAACAAAACGAGACATTCCGAAAATAAAACAAAGCATTAAGGTTTTGATTGAAAGCATAAGATTAGGCTTTTGATTCAAATAAAGTAGGCGTTACGTAAAGAACACATATGATCGAGGTTTTGACTAAAGAAAGGTGACGCTACCATAAGAAAACTTAGTATTAGGGTTTTGATTAAAAAATAGTAGGTATTCCAAAAGTAAAAGAAAGGGTTTGGGATCTTGGTTAAAAAATACGAGTCATTTCAAAATGACAACAAAGACTACGGTTTTCAATCAAAACTAAAAATTAGGATATATTACTATCAGAAAACATAAGATTAGGGTTTTATTAAATACATATAGATAGAGGTTATTAAGAAAATGAAACATATGATTCTTGTTTTGACCGAAAGATAAGAGACTTTACGAAAGAAAAAGAAAAAGATTATGGCTTTGAAAGATAGGGTTAGTGTTTTGATTAAAAACAAAACGAAACATTCAGAAAATAAAACACAGCATTAGGGTTTTGATTGAAAGCATAAGATTAAGCTTTTGATTCAAATATAGTAGGCGTTACGAAAAGAAAACATATGATCAAGTTTTTGATTAAAGAAAGGTGACACTACAATCAGAAAACTTAGGATTAGGGTTTTGATTCAAAAATAGTAGGTATTCCGAAAGGAAAAGAAAGGCTTTGGTGTCTTGGTTCAAAAATACGAGTCATTTTAAAATGATAACAAAGACCAGGGTTTTCATTCAAAACTAAAAATTAGGAGATATTACTTTTAGGAAACATAAGATTAGGGTTTTGATTAAATACATACAGATAGAAGTTATTAAGAAAATGAAACATAGGATTCTTGTTTTGACCGAAAGATAGAAGATTTTACGAAAGAAAAAGAAAAGATTATGGTTTTGAAAGATAGGGTTAGTGTTTTGATAAAAAACAAAACGAGACATTCCGAAAATAAAACAAAGCATTAAGGTTTTGATTGAAAGCATAAGATTAGGCTTTTGATTCAAATAAAGTAGGCGTTACGTAAAGAACACATATGATCGAGGTTTTGACTAAAGAAAGGTGACGCTACCATAAGAAAACTTAGTATTAGGGTTTTGATTAAAAAATAGTAGGTATTCCAAAAGTAAAAGAAAGGGTTTGGGATCTTGGTTAAAAAATACGAGTCATTTCAAAATGACAACAAAGACTACGGTTTTCAATCAAAACTAAAAATTAGGATATATTACTATCAGAAAACATAAGATTAGGGTTTTATTAAATACATATAGATAGAGGTTATTAAGAAAATGAAACATATGATTCTTGTTTTGACCGAAAGATAAGAGACTTTACGAAAGAAAAAGAAAAAGATTATGGCTTTGAAAGATAGGGTTAGTGTTTTGATTAAAAACAAAACGAAACATTCAGAAAATAAAACACAGCATTAGGGTTTTGATTGAAAGCATAAGATTAAGCTTTTGATTCAAATATAGTAGGCGTTACGAAAAGAAAACATATGATCAAGTTTTTGATTAAAGAAAGGTGACACTACAATCAGAAAACTTAGGATTAGGGTTTTGATTCAAAAATAGTAGGTATTCCGAAAGGAAAAGAAAGGCTTTGGTGTCTTGGTTCAAAAATACGAGTCATTTTAAAATGATAACAAAGACCAGGGTTTTCATTCAAAACTAAAAATTAGGAGATATTACTTTTAGGAAACATAAGATTAGGGTTTTGATTAAATACATACAGATAGAAGTTATTAAGAAAATGAAACATAGGATTCTTGTTTTGACCGAAAGATAGAAGATTTTACGAAAGAAAAGAAAAGATTATGGTTTTGAAAGATAGGGTTAGTGTTTTGATAAAAAACAAAACGAGACATTCCGAAAATAAAACAAAGCATTAAGGTTTTGATTGAAAGCATAAGATTAGGCTTTTGATTCAAATAAAGTAGGCGTTACGTAAAGAACACATATGATCGAGGTTTTGACTAAAGAAAGGTGACGCTACCATAAGAAAACTTAGTATTAGGGTTTTGATTAAAAAATAGTAGGTATTCCAAAAGTAAAAGAAAGGGTTTGGGATCTTGGTTAAAAAATACGAGTCATTTCAAAATGACAACAAAGACTACGGTTTTCAATCAAAACTAAAAATTAGGATATATTACTATCAGAAAACATAAGATTAGGGTTTTATTAAATACATATAGATAGAGGTTATTAAGAAAATGAAACATATGATTCTTGTTTTGACCGAAAGATAAGAGACTTTACGAAAGAAAAAGAAAAAGATTATGGCTTTGAAAGATAGGGTTAGTGTTTTGATTAAAAACAAAACGAAACATTCAGAAAATAAAACACAGCATTAGGGTTTTGATTGAAAGCATAAGATTAAGCTTTTGATTCAAATATAGTAGGCGTTACGAAAAGAAAACATATGATCAAGTTTTTGATTAAAGAAAGGTGACACTACAATCAGAAAACTTAGGATTAGGGTTTTGATTCAAAAATAGTAGGTATTCCGAAAGGAAAAGAAAGGCTTTGGTGTCTTGGTTCAAAAATACGAGTCATTTTAAAATGATAACAAAGACCAGGGTTTTCATTCAAAACTAAAAATTAGGAGATATTACTTTTAGGAAACATAAGATTAGGGTTTTGATTAAATACATACAGATAGAAGTTATTAAGAAAATGAAACATAGGATTCTTGTTTTGACCGAAAGATAGAAGATTTTACGAAAGAAAAAGAAAAGATTATGGTTTTGAAAGATAGGGTTAGTGTTTTGATAAAAAAACAAAACGAGACATTCCGAAAATAAAACAAAGCATTAAGGTTTTGATTGAAAGCATAAGATTAGGCTTTTGATTCAAATAAAGTAGGCGTTACGTAAAGAACACATATGATCGAGGTTTTGACTAAAGAAAGGTGACGCTACCATAAGAAAACTTAGTATTAGGGTTTTGATTAAAAAATAGTAGGTATTCCAAAAGTAAAAGAAAGGGTTTGGGATCTTGGTTAAAAAATACGAGTCATTTCAAAATGACAACAAAGACTACGGTTTTCAATCAAAACTAAAAATTAGGATATATTACTATCAGAAAACATAAGATTAGGGTTTTATTAAATACATATAGATAGAGGTTATTAAGAAAATGAAACATATGATTCTTGTTTTGACCGAAAGATAAGAGACTTTACGAAAGAAAAAGAAAAAGATTATGGCTTTGAAAGATAGGGTTAGTGTTTTGATTAAAAACAAAACGAAACATTCAGAAAATAAAACACAGCATTAGGGTTTTGATTGAAAGCATAAGATTAAGCTTTTGATTCAAATATAGTAGGCGTTACGAAAAGAAAACATATGATCAAGTTTTTGATTAAAGAAAGGTGACACTACAATCAGAAAACTTAGGATTAGGGTTTTGATTCAAAAATAGTAGGTATTCCGAAAGGAAAAGAAAGGCTTTGGTGTCTTGGTTCAAAATACGAGTCATTTTAAAATGATAACAAAGACCAGGGTTTTCATTCAAAACTAAAAATTAGGAGATATTACTTTTAGGAAACATAAGATTAGGGTTTTGATTAAATACATACAGATAGAAGTTATTAAGAAAATGAAACATAGGATTCTTGTTTTGACCGAAAGATAGAAGATTTTACGAAAGAAAAAGAAAAGATTATGGTTTTGAAAGATAGGGTTAGTGTTTTGATAAAAAAACAAAACGAGACATTCCGAAAATAAAACAAAGCATTAAGGTTTTGATTGAAAGCATAAGATTAGGCTTTTGATTCAAATAAAGTAGGCGTTACGTAAAGAACACATATGATCGAGGTTTTGACTAAAGAAAGGTGACGCTACCATAAGAAAACTTAGTATTAGGGTTTTGATTAAAAAATAGTAGGTATTCCAAAAGTAAAAGAAAGGGTTTGGGATCTTGGTTAAAAAATACGAGTCATTTCAAAATGACAACAAAGACTACGGTTTTCAATCAAAACTAAAAATTAGGATATATTACTATCAGAAAACATAAGATTAGGGTTTTATTAAATACATATAGATAGAGGTTATTAAGAAAATGAAACATATGATTCTTGTTTTGACCGAAAGATAAGAGACTTTACGAAAGAAAAAGAAAAAGATTATGGCTTTGAAAGATAGGGTTAGTGTTTTGATTAAAAACAAAACGAAACATTCAGAAAATAAAACACAGCATTAGGGTTTTGATTGAAAGCATAAGATTAAGCTTTTGATTCAAATATAGTAGGCGTTACGAAAAGAAAACATATGATCAAGTTTTTGATTAAAGAAAGGTGACACTACAATCAGAAAACTTAGGATTAGGGTTTTGATTCAAAAATAGTAGGTATTCCGAAAGGAAAAGAAAGGCTTTGGTGTCTTGGTTCAAAAATACGAGTCATTTTAAAATGATAACAAAGACCAGGGTTTTCATTCAAAACTAAAAATTAGGAGATATTACTTTTAGGAAACATAAGATTAGGGTTTTGATTAAATACATACAGATAGAAGTTATTAAGAAAATGAAACATAGGATTCTTGTTTTGACCGAAAGATAGAAGATTTTACGAAAGAAAAAGAAAAGATTATGGTTTTGAAAGATAGGGTTAGTGTTTTGATAAAAAAACAAAACGAGACATTCCGAAAATAAAACAAAGCATTAAGGTTTTGATTGAAAGCATAAGATTAGGCTTTTGATTCAAATAAAGTAGGCGTTACGTAAAGAACACATATGATCGAGGTTTTGACTAAAGAAAGGTGACGCTACCATAAGAAAACTTAGTATTAGGGTTTTGATTAAAAAATAGTAGGTATTCCAAAAGTAAAAGAAAGGGTTTGGGATCTTGGTTAAAAAATACGAGTCATTTCAAAATGACAACAAAGACTACGGTTTTCAATCAAAACTAAAAATTAGGATATATTACTATCAGAAAACATAAGATTAGGGTTTTATTAAATACATATAGATAGAGGTTATTAAGAAAATGAAACATATGATTCTTGTTTTGACCGAAAGATAAGAGACTTTACGAAAGAAAAAGAAAAAGATTATGGCTTTGAAAGATAGGGTTAGTGTTTTGATTAAAAACAAAACGAAACATTCAGAAAATAAAACACAGCATTAGGGTTTTGATTGAAAGCATAAGATTAAGCTTTTGATTCAAATATAGTAGGCGTTACGAAAAGAAAACATATGATCAAGTTTTTGATTAAAGAAAGGTGACACTACAATCAGAAAACTTAGGATTAGGGTTTTGATTCAAAAATAGTAGGTATTCCGAAAGGAAAAGAAAGGCTTTGGTGTCTTGGTTCAAAAATACGAGTCATTTTAAAATGATAACAAAGACCAGGGTTTTCATTCAAAACTAAAAATTAGGAGATATTACTTTTAGGAAACATAAGATTAGGGTTTTGATTAAATACATACAGATAGAAGTTATTAAGAAAATGAAACATAGGATTCTTGTTTTGACCGAAAGATAGAAGATTTTACGAAAGAAAAAGAAAAGATTATGGTTTTGAAAGATAGGGTTAGTGTTTTGATAAAAAACAAAACGAGACATTCCGAAAATAAAACAAAGCATTAAGGTTTTGATTGAAAGCATAAGATTAGGCTTTTGATTCAAATAAAGTAGGCGTTACGTAAAGAACACATATGATCGAGGTTTTGACTAAAGAAAGGTGACGCTACCATAAGAAAACTTAGTATTAGGGTTTTGATTAAAAAATAGTAGGTATTCCAAAAGTAAAAGAAAGGGTTTGGGATCTTGGTTAAAAAATACGAGTCATTTCAAAATGACAACAAAGACTACGGTTTTCAATCAAAACTAAAAATTAGGATATATTACTATCAGAAAACATAAGATTAGGGTTTTATTAAATACATATAGATAGAGGTTATTAAGAAAATGAAACATATGATTCTTGTTTTGACCGAAAGATAAGAGACTTTACGAAAGAAAAAGAAAAAGATTATGGCTTTGAAAGATAGGGTTAGTGTTTTGATTAAAAACAAAACGAAACATTCAGAAAATAAAACACAGCATTAGGGTTTTGATTGAAAGCATAAGATTAAGCTTTTGATTCAAATATAGTAGGCGTTACGAAAAGAAAACATATGATCAAGTTTTTGATTAAAGAAAGGTGACACTACAATCAGAAAACTTAGGATTAGGGTTTTGATTCAAAAATAGTAGGTATTCCGAAAGGAAAAGAAAGGCTTTGGTGTCTTGGTTCAAAAATACGAGTCATTTTAAAATGATAACAAAGACCAGGGTTTTCATTCAAAACTAAAAATTAGGAGATATTACTTTTAGGAAACATAAGATTAGGGTTTTGATTAAATACATACAGATAGAAGTTATTAAGAAAATGAAACATAGGATTCTTGTTTTGACCGAAAGATAGAAGATTTTACGAAAGAAAAAGAAAAGATTATGGTTTTGAAAGATAGGGTTAGTGTTTTGATAAAAAAACAAAACGAGACATTCCGAAAATAAAACAAAGCATTAAGGTTTTGATTGAAAGCATAAGATTAGGCTTTTGATTCAAATAAAGTAGGCGTTACGTAAAGAACACATATGATCGAGGTTTTGACTAAAGAAAGGTGACGCTACCATAAGAAAACTTAGTATTAGGGTTTTGATTAAAAAATAGTAGGTATTCCAAAAGTAAAGAAAGGGTTTGGGATCTTGGTTAAAAAATACGAGTCATTTCAAAATGACAACAAAGACTACGGTTTTCAATCAAAACTAAAAATTAGGATATATTACTATCAGAAAACATAAGATTAGGGTTTTATTAAATACATATAGATAGAGGTTATTAAGAAAATGAAACATATGATTCTTGTTTTGACCGAAAGATAAGAGACTTTACGAAAGAAAAAGAAAAAGATTATGGCTTTGAAAGATAGGGTTAGTGTTTTGATTAAAAACAAAACGAAACATTCAGAAAATAAAACACAGCATTAGGGTTTTGATTGAAAGCATAAGATTAAGCTTTTGATTCAAATATAGTAGGCGTTACGAAAAGAAAACATATGATCAAGTTTTTGATTAAAGAAAGGTGACACTACAATCAGAAAACTTAGGATTAGGGTTTTGATTCAAAAATAGTAGGTATTCCGAAAGGAAAAGAAAGGCTTTGGTGTCTTGGTTCAAAAATACGAGTCATTTTAAAATGATAACAAAGACCAGGGTTTTCATTCAAAACTAAAAATTAGGAGATATTACTTTTAGGAAACATAAGATTAGGGTTTTGATTAAATACATACAGATAGAAGTTATTAAGAAAATGAAACATAGGATTCTTGTTTTGACCGAAAGATAGAAGATTTTACGAAAGAAAAAGAAAAGATTATGGTTTTGAAAGATAGGGTTAGTGTTTTGATAAAAAACAAAACGAGACATTCCGAAAATAAAACAAAGCATTAAGGTTTTGATTGAAAGCATAAGATTAGGCTTTTGATTCAAATAAAGTAGGCGTTACGTAAAGAACACATATGATCGAGGTTTTGACTAAAGAAAGGTGACGCTACCATAAGAAAACTTAGTATTAGGGTTTTGATTAAAAAATAGTAGGTATTCCAAAAGTAAAAGAAAGGGTTTGGGATCTTGGTTAAAAAATACGAGTCATTTCAAAATGACAACAAAGACTACGGTTTTCAATCAAAACTAAAAATTAGGATATATTACTATCAGAAAACATAAGATTAGGGTTTTATTAAATACATATAGATAGAGGTTATTAAGAAAATGAAACATATGATTCTTGTTTTGACCGAAAGATAAGAGACTTTACGAAAGAAAAAGAAAAAGATTATGGCTTTGAAAGATAGGGTTAGTGTTTTGATTAAAAACAAAACGAAACATTCAGAAAATAAAACACAGCATTAGGGTTTTGATTGAAAGCATAAGATTAAGCTTTTGATTCAAATATAGTAGGCGTTACGAAAAGAAAACATATGATCAAGTTTTTGATTAAAGAAAGGTGACACTACAATCAGAAAACTTAGGATTAGGGTTTTGATTCAAAAATAGTAGGTATTCCGAAAGGAAAAGAAAGGCTTTGGTGTCTTGGTTCAAAAATACGAGTCATTTTAAAATGATAACAAAGACCAGGGTTTTCATTCAAAACTAAAAATTAGGAGATATTACTTTTAGGAAACATAAGATTAGGGTTTTGATTAAATACATACAGATAGAAGTTATTAAGAAAATGAAACATAGGATTCTTGTTTTGACCGAAAGATAGAAGATTTTACGAAAGAAAAAGAAAAGATTATGGTTTTGAAAGATAGGGTTAGTGTTTTGATAAAAAAACAAAACGAGACATTCCGAAAATAAAACAAAGCATTAAGGTTTTGATTGAAAGCATAAGATTAGGCTTTTGATTCAAATAAAGTAGGCGTTACGTAAAGAACACATATGATCGAGGTTTTGACTAAAGAAAGGTGACGCTACCATAAGAAAACTTAGTATTAGGGTTTTGATTAAAAAATAGTAGGTATTCCAAAAGTAAAAGAAAGGGTTTGGGATCTTGGTTAAAAAATACGAGTCATTTCAAAATGACAACAAAGACTACGGTTTTCAATCAAAACTAAAAATTAGGATATATTACTATCAGAAAACATAAGATTAGGGTTTTATTAAATACATATAGATAGAGGTTATTAAGAAAATGAAACATATGATTCTTGTTTTGACCGAAAGATAAGAGACTTTACGAAAGAAAAAGAAAAAGATTATGGCTTTGAAAGATAGGGTTAGTGTTTTGATTAAAAACAAAACGAAACATTCAGAAAATAAAACACAGCATTAGGGTTTTGATTGAAAGCATAAGATTAAGCTTTTGATTCAAATATAGTAGGCGTTACGAAAAGAAAACATATGATCAAGTTTTTGATTAAAGAAAGGTGACACTACAATCAGAAAACTTAGGATTAGGGTTTTGATTCAAAAATAGTAGGTATTCCGAAAGGAAAAGAAAGGCTTTGGTGTCTTGGTTCAAAAATACGAGTCATTTTAAAATGATAACAAAGACCAGGGTTTTCATTCAAAACTAAAAATTAGGAGATATTACTTTTAGGAAACATAAGATTAGGGTTTTGATTAAATACATACAGATAGAAGTTATTAAGAAAATGAAACATAGGATTCTTGTTTTGACCGAAAGATAGAAGATTTTACGAAAGAAAAAGAAAAGATTATGGTTTTGAAAGATAGGGTTAGTGTTTTGATAAAAAACAAAACGAGACATTCCGAAAATAAAACAAAGCATTAAGGTTTTGATTGAAAGCATAAGATTAGGCTTTTGATTCAAATAAAGTAGGCGTTACGTAAAGAACACATATGATCGAGGTTTTGACTAAAGAAAGGTGACGCTACCATAAGAAAACTTAGTATTAGGGTTTTGATTAAAAAATAGTAGGTATTCCAAAAGTAAAAGAAAGGGTTTGGGATCTTGGTTAAAAAATACGAGTCATTTCAAAATGACAACAAAGACTACGGTTTTCAATCAAAACTAAAAATTAGGATATATTACTATCAGAAAACATAAGATTAGGGTTTTATTAAATACATATAGATAGAGGTTATTAAGAAAATGAAACATATGATTCTTGTTTTGACCGAAAGATAAGAGACTTTACGAAAGAAAAAGAAAAAGATTATGGCTTTGAAAGATAGGGTTAGTGTTTTGATTAAAAACAAAACGAAACATTCAGAAAATAAAACACAGCATTAGGGTTTTGATTGAAAGCATAAGATTAAGCTTTTGATTCAAATATAGTAGGCGTTACGAAAAGAAAACATATGATCAAGTTTTTGATTAAAGAAAGGTGACACTACAATCAGAAAACTTAGGATTAGGGTTTTGATTCAAAAATAGTAGGTATTCCGAAAGGAAAAGAAAGGCTTTGGTGTCTTGGTTCAAAAATACGAGTCATTTTAAAATGATAACAAAGACCAGGGTTTTCATTCAAAACTAAAAATTAGGAGATATTACTTTTAGGAAACATAAGATTAGGGTTTTGATTAAATACATACAGATAGAAGTTATTAAGAAAATGAAACATAGGATTCTTGTTTTGACCGAAAGATAGAAGATTTTACGAAAGAAAAAGAAAAGATTATGGTTTTGAAAGATAGGGTTAGTGTTTTGATAAAAAAACAAAACGAGACATTCCGAA
This sequence comes from Dioscorea alata, assembly GCA_020875875.1. Classification (NCBI taxonomy): domain Eukaryota; kingdom Viridiplantae; phylum Streptophyta; class Magnoliopsida; order Dioscoreales; family Dioscoreaceae; genus Dioscorea; species Dioscorea alata. The sequence continues at coordinate 1,194,937 of JAFBII010000021.1, read as the reverse complement.
AATAAAACAAAGCATTAAGGTTTTGATTGAAAGCATAAGATTAGGCTTTTGATTCAAATAAAGTAGGCGTTACGTAAAGAACACATATGATCGAGGTTTTGACTAAAGAAAGGTGACGCTACCATAAGAAAACTTAGTATTAGGGTTTTGATTAAAAAATAGTAGGTATTCCAAAAGTAAAAGAAAGGGTTTGGGATCTTGGTTAAAAAATACGAGTCATTTCAAAATGACAACAAAGACTACGGTTTTCAATCAAAACTAAAAATTAGGATATATTACTATCAGAAAACATAAGATTAGGGTTTTATTAAATACATATAGATAGAGGTTATTAAGAAAATGAAACATATGATTCTTGTTTTGACCGAAAGATAAGAGACTTTACGAAAGAAAAAGAAAAAGATTATGGCTTTGAAAGATAGGGTTAGTGTTTTGATTAAAAACAAAACGAAACATTCAGAAAATAAAACACAGCATTAGGGTTTTGATTGAAAGCATAAGATTAAGCTTTTGATTCAAATATAGTAGGCGTTACGAAAAGAAAACATATGATCAAGTTTTTGATTAAAGAAAGGTGACACTACAATCAGAAAACTTAGGATTAGGGTTTTGATTCAAAAATAGTAGGTATTCCGAAAGGAAAAGAAAGGCTTTGGTGTCTTGGTTCAAAAATACGAGTCATTTTAAAATGATAACAAAGACCAGGGTTTTCATTCAAAACTAAAAATTAGGAGATATTACTTTTAGGAAACATAAGATTAGGGTTTTGATTAAATACATACAGATAGAAGTTATTAAGAAAATGAAACATAGGATTCTTGTTTTGACCGAAAGATAGAAGATTTTACGAAAGAAAAAGAAAAGATTATGGTTTTGAAAGATAGGGTTAGTGTTTTGATAAAAAAACAAAACGAGACATTCCGAAAATAAAACAAAGCATTAAGGTTTTGATTGAAAGCATAAGATTAGGCTTTTGATTCAAATAAAGTAGGCGTTACGTAAAGAACACATATGATCGAGGTTTTGACTAAAGAAAGGTGACGCTACCATAAGAAAACTTAGTATTAGGGTTTTGATTAAAAAATAGTAGGTATTCCAAAAGTAAAAGAAAGGGTTTGGGATCTTGGTTAAAAAATACGAGTCATTTCAAAATGACAACAAAGACTACGGTTTTCAATCAAAACTAAAAATTAGGATATATTACTATCAGAAAACATAAGATTAGGGTTTTATTAAATACATATAGATAGAGGTTATTAAGAAAATGAAACATATGATTCTTGTTTTGACCGAAAGATAAGAGACTTTACGAAAGAAAAAGAAAAAGATTATGGCTTTGAAAGATAGGGTTAGTGTTTTGATTAAAAACAAAACGAAACATTCAGAAAATAAAACACAGCATTAGGGTTTTGATTGAAAGCATAAGATTAAGCTTTTGATTCAAATATAGTAGGCGTTACGAAAAGAAAACATATGATCAAGTTTTTGATTAAAGAAAGGTGACACTACAATCAGAAAACTTAGGATTAGGGTTTTGATTCAAAAATAGTAGGTATTCCGAAAGGAAAAGAAAGGCTTTGGTGTCTTGGTTCAAAAATACGAGTCATTTTAAAATGATAACAAAGACCAGGGTTTTCATTCAAAACTAAAAATTAGGAGATATTACTTTTAGGAAACATAAGATTAGGGTTTTGATTAAATACATACAGATAGAAGTTATTAAGAAAATGAAACATAGGATTCTTGTTTTGACCGAAAGATAGAAGATTTTACGAAAGAAAAAGAAAAGATTATGGTTTTGAAAGATAGGGTTAGTGTTTTGATAAAAAAACAAAACGAGACATTCCGAAAATAAAACAAAGCATTAAGGTTTTGATTGAAAGCATAAGATTAGGCTTTTGATTCAAATAAAGTAGGCGTTACGTAAAGAACACATATGATCGAGGTTTTGACTAAAGAAAGGTGACGCTACCATAAGAAAACTTAGTATTAGGGTTTTGATTAAAAAATAGTAGGTATTCCAAAAGTAAAAGAAAGGGTTTGGGATCTTGGTTAAAAAATACGAGTCATTTCAAAATGACAACAAAGACTACGGTTTTCAATCAAAACTAAAAATTAGGATATATTACTATCAGAAAACATAAGATTAGGGTTTTATTAAATACATATAGATAGAGGTTATTAAGAAAATGAAACATATGATTCTTGTTTTGACCGAAAGATAAGAGACTTTACGAAAGAAAAAGAAAAAGATTATGGCTTTGAAAGATAGGGTTAGTGTTTTGATTAAAAACAAAACGAAACATTCAGAAAATAAAACACAGCATTAGGGTTTTGATTGAAAGCATAAGATTAAGCTTTTGATTCAAATATAGTAGGCGTTACGAAAAGAAAACATATGATCAAGTTTTTGATTAAAGAAAGGTGACACTACAATCAGAAAACTTAGGATTAGGGTTTTGATTCAAAAATAGTAGGTATTCCGAAAGGAAAAGAAAGGCTTTGGTGTCTTGGTTCAAAAATACGAGTCATTTTAAAATGATAACAAAGACCAGGGTTTTCATTCAAAACTAAAAATTAGGAGATATTACTTTTAGGAAACATAAGATTAGGGTTTTGATTAAATACATACAGATAGAAGTTATTAAGAAAATGAAACATAGGATTCTTGTTTTGACCGAAAGATAGAAGATTTTACGAAAGAAAAAGAAAAGATTATGGTTTTGAAAGATAGGGTTAGTGTTTTGATAAAAAAACAAAACGAGACATTCCGAAAATAAAACAAAGCATTAAGGTTTTGATTGAAAGCATAAGATTAGGCTTTTGATTCAAATAAAGTAGGCGTTACGTAAAGAACACATATGATCGAGGTTTTGACTAAAGAAAGGTGACGCTACCATAAGAAAACTTAGTATTAGGGTTTTGATTAAAAAATAGTAGGTATTCCAAAAGTAAAAGAAAGGGTTTGGGATCTTGGTTAAAAAATACGAGTCATTTCAAAATGACAACAAAGACTACGGTTTTCAATCAAAACTAAAAATTAGGATATATTACTATCAGAAAACATAAGATTAGGGTTTTATTAAATACATATAGATAGAGGTTATTAAGAAAATGAAACATATGATTATTGTTTTGACCGAAAGATAAGAGACTTTACGAAAGAAAAAGAAAAAGATTATGGCTTTGAAAGATAGGGTTAGTGTTTTGATTAAAAACAAAACGAAACATTCAGAAAATAAAACACAGCATTAGGGTTTTGATTGAAAGCATAAGATTAAGCTTTTGATTCAAATATAGTAGGCGTTACGAAAAGAAAACATATGATCAAGTTTTTGATTAAAGAAAGGTGACACTACAATCAGAAAACTTAGGATTAGGGTTTTGATTCAAAAATAGTAGGTATTCCGAAAGGAAAAGAAAGGCTTTGGTGTCTTGGTTCAAAAATACGAGTCATTTTAAAATGATAACAAAGACCAGGGTTTTCATTCAAAACTAAAAATTAGGAGATATTACTTTTAGGAAACATAAGATTAGGGTTTTGATTAAATACATACAGATAGAAGTTATTAAGAAAATGAAACATAGGATTCTTGTTTTGACCGAAAGATAGAAGATTTTACGAAAGAAAAAGAAAAGATTATGGTTTTGAAAGATAGGGTTAGTGTTTTGATAAAAAACAAAACGAGACATTCCGAAAATAAAACAAAGCATTAAGGTTTTGATTGAAAGCATAAGATTAGGCTTTTGATTCAAATAAAGTAGGCGTTACGTAAAGAACACATATGATCGAGGTTTTGACTAAAGAAAGGTGACGCTACCATAAGAAAACTTAGTATTAGGGTTTTGATTAAAAAATAGTAGGTATTCCAAAAGTAAAAGAAAGGGTTTGGGATCTTGGTTAAAAAATACGAGTCATTTCAAAATGACAACAAAGACTACGGTTTTCAATCAAAACTAAAAATTAGGATATATTACTATCAGAAAACATAAGATTAGGGTTTTATTAAATACATATAGATAGAGGTTATTAAGAAAATGAAACATATGATTATTGTTTTGACCGAAAGATAAGAGACTTTACGAAAGAAAAAGAAAAAGATTATGGCTTTGAAAGATAGGGTTAGTGTTTTGATTAAAAACAAAACGAAACATTCAGAAAATAAAACACAGCATTAGGGTTTTGATTGAAAGCATAAGATTAAGCTTTTGATTCAAATATAGTAGGCGTTACGAAAAGAAAACATATGATCAAGTTTTTGATTAAAGAAAGGTGACACTACAATCAGAAAACTTAGGATTAGGGTTTTGATTCAAAAATAGTAGGTATTCCGAAAGGAAAAGAAAGGCTTTGGTGTCTTGGTTCAAAAATACGAGTCATTTTAAAATGATAACAAAGACCAGGGTTTTCATTCAAAACTAAAAATTAGGAGATATTACTTTTAGGAAACATAAGATTAGGGTTTTGATTAAATACATACAGATAGAAGTTATTAAGAAAATGAAACATAGGATTCTTGTTTTGACCGAAAGATAGAAGATTTTACGAAAGAAAAAGAAAAGATTATGGTTTTGAAAGATAGGGTTAGTGTTTTGATAAAAAAACAAAACGAGACATTCCGAAAATAAAACAAAGCATTAAGGTTTTGATTGAAAGCATAAGATTAGGCTTTTGATTCAAATAAAGTAGGCGTTACGTAAAGAACACATATGATCGAGGTTTTGACTAAAGAAAGGTGACGCTACCATAAGAAAACTTAGTATTAGGGTTTTGATTAAAAAATAGTAGGTATTCCAAAAGTAAAAGAAAGGGTTTGGGATCTTGGTTAAAAAATACGAGTCATTTCAAAATGACAACAAAGACTACGGTTTTCAATCAAAACTAAAAATTAGGATATATTACTATCAGAAAACATAAGATTAGGGTTTTATTAAATACATATAGATAGAGGTTATTAAGAAAATGAAACATATGATTCTTGTTTTGACCGAAAGATAAGAGACTTTACGAAAGAAAAAGAAAAAGATTATGGCTTTGAAAGATAGGGTTAGTGTTTTGATTAAAAACAAAACGAAACATTCAGAAAATAAAACACAGCATTAGGGTTTTGATTGAAAGCATAAGATTAAGCTTTTGATTCAAATATAGTAGGCGTTACGAAAAGAAAACATATGATCAAGTTTTTGATTAAAGAAAGGTGACACTACAATCAGAAAACTTAGGATTAGGGTTTTGATTCAAAAATAGTAGGTATTCCGAAAGGAAAAGAAAGGCTTTGGTGTCTTGGTTCAAAAATACGAGTCATTTTAAAATGATAACAAAGACCAGGGTTTTCATTCAAAACTAAAAATTAGGAGATATTACTTTTAGGAAACATAAGATTAGGGTTTTGATTAAATACATACAGATAGAAGTTATTAAGAAACTGAAACATAGGATTCTTGTTTTGACCGAAAGATAGAAGATTTTACGAAAGAAAAGGAAAAGATTATGGTTTTGAAAGATAGGGTTAGTGTTTTGATAAAAAAACAAAACGAGACATTCCGAAAATAAAACAAAGCATTAAGGTTTTGATTGAAAGCATAAGATTAGGCTTTTGATTCAAATAAAGTAGGCGTTACGTAAAGAACACATATGATCGAGGTTTTGACTAAAGAAAGGTGACGCTACCATAAGAAAACTTAGTATTAGGGTTTTGATTAAAAAATAGTAGGTATTCCAAAAGTAAAAGAAAGGGTTTGGGATCTTGGTTAAAAAATACGAGTCATTTCAAAATGACAACAAAGACTACGGTTTTCAATCAAAACTAAAAATTAGGATATATTACTATCAGAAAACATAAGATTAGGGTTTTATTAAATACATATAGATAGAGGTTATTAAGAAAATGAAACATATGATTCTTGTTTTGACCGAAAGATAAGAGACTTTACGAAAGAAAAAGAAAAAGATTATGGCTTTGAAAGATAGGGTTAGTGTTTTGATTAAAAACAAAACGAAACATTCAGAAAATAAAACACAGCATTAGGTTTTTGATTGAAAGCATAAGATTAAGCTTTTGATTCAAATATAGTAGGCGTTACGAAAAGAAAACATATGATCAAGTTTTTGATTAAAGAAAGGTGACACTACAATCAGAAAACTTAGGATTAGGGTTTTGATTCAAAAATAGTAGGTATTCCGAAAGGAAAAGAAAGGCTTTGGTGTCTTGGTTCAAAAATACGAGTCATTTTAAAATGATAACAAAGACCAGGGTTTTCATTCAAAACTAAAAATTAGGAGATATTACTTTTAGGAAACATAAGATTAGGGTTTTGATTAAATACATACAGATAGAAGTTATTAAGAAAATGAAACATAGGATTCTTGTTTTGACCGAAAGATAGAAGATTTTACGAAAGAAAAAGAAAAGATTATGTTTTGAAAGATAGGGTTAGTGTCTTGATAAAAAAACAAAACGAGACATTCCGAAAATAAAACAAAGCATTAAGGTTTTGATTGAAAGCATAAGATTAGGCTTTTGATTCAAATAAAGTAGGCGTTACATAAAGAACACATATGATCGAGGTTTTGACTAAAGAAAGGTGACGCTACCATAAGAAAACTTAGTATTAGGGTTTTGATTAAAAAATAGTACGTATTCCAAAAGTAAAAGAAAGGGTTTGGGATCTTGGTTAAAAAATACGAGTCATTTCAAAATGACAACAAAGACTACGGTTTTCAATCAAAACTAAAAATTAGGATATATTACTATCAGAAAACATAAGATTAGGGTTTTATTAAATACATATAGATAGAGGTTATTAAGAAAATGAAACATATGATTCTTGTTTTGACCGAAAGATAAGAGACTTTACGAAAGAAAAAGAAAAAGATTATGGCTTTGAAAGATAGGGTTAGTGTTTTGATTAAAAACAAAACGAAACATTCAGAAAATAAAACACAGCATTAGGGTTTTGATTGAAAGCATAAGATTAAGCTTTTGATTCAAATATAGTAGGCGTTACGAAAAGAAAACATATGATCAAGTTTTTGATTAAAGAAAGGTGACACTACAATCAGAAAACTTAGGATTAGGTTTTGATTCAAAAATAGTAGGTATTCCGAAAGGAAAAGAAAGGCTTTGGTGTCTTGGTTCAAAAATACGAGTCATTTTAAAATGATAACAAAGACCAGGGTTTTCATTCAAAACTAAAAATTAGGAGATATTACTTTTAGGAAACATAAGATTAGGGTTTTGATTAAATACATACAGATAGAAGTTATTAAGAAAATGAAACATAGGATTCTTGTTTTGACCGAAAGATAGAAGATTTTACGAAAGAAAAGATTATGTTTTTGAAAGATAGGGTTAGTGTTTTGATAAAAAAACAAAACGAGACATTCCGAAAATAAAACAAAGCATTAAGGTTTTGATTGAAAGCATAAGATTAGGCTTTTGATTCAAATAAAGTAGGCGTTACGTAAAGAACACATATGATCGAGGTTTTGACTAAAGAAAGGTGACGCTACCATAAGAAAACTTAGTATTAGGGTTTTGATTAAAAAATAGTAGGTATTCCAAAAGTAAAAGAAAGGGTTTGGGATCTTGGTTAAAAAATACGAGTCATTTCAAAATGACAACAAAGACTACGGTTTTCAATCAAAACTAAAAATTAGGATATATTACTATCAGAAAACATAAGATTAGGGTTTTATTAAATACATATAGATAGAGGTTATTAAGAAAATGAAACATATGATTCTTGTTTTGACCGAAAGATAAGAAACTTTACGAAAGAAAAAGAAAAAGATTATGGCTTTGAAAGATAGGGTTAGTGTTTTGATTAAAAACAAAACGAAACATTCAGAAAATAAAACACAGCATTAGGGTTTTGATTGAAAGCATAAGATTAAGCTTTTGATTCAAATATAGTAGGCGTTACGAAAAGAAAACATATGATCAAGTTTTTGATTAAAGAAAGGTGACACTACAATCAGAAAACTTAGGATTAGGGTTTTGATTCAAAAATAGTAGGTATTCCGAAAGGAAAAGAAAGGCTTTGGTGTCTTGGTTCAAAAATACGAGTCATTTTAAAATGATAACAAAGACCAGGGTTTTCATTCAAAACTAAAAATTAGGAGATATTACTTTTAGGAAACATAAGATTAGGGTTTTGATTAAATACATACAGATAGAAGTTATTAAGAAAATGAAACATAGGATTCTTGTTTTGACCGAAAGATAGAAGATTTTACGAAAGAAAAGAAAGATTATGGTTTTGAAAGATAGGGTTAGTGTTTTGATAAAAAAACAAAACGAGACATTCCGAAAATAAAACAAAGCATTAAGGTTTTGATTGAAAGCATAAGATTAGGCTTTTGATTCAAATAAAGTAGGCGTTACGTAAAGAACACATATGATCGAGGTTTTGACTAAAGAAAGGTGACGCTACCATAAGAAAACTTAGTATTAGGGTTTTGATTAAAAAATAGTACGTATTCCAAAAGTAAAAGAAAGGGTTTGGGATCTTGGTTAAAAAATACGAGTCATTTCAAAATGACAACAAAGACTACGGTTTTCAATCAAAACTAAAAATTAGGATATATTACTATCAGAAAACATAAGATTAGGGTTTTATTAAATACATATAGATAGAGGTTATTAAGAAAATGAAACATATGATTCTTGTTTTGACCGAAAGATAAGAAACTTTTCGAAAGAAAAAGAAAAAGATTATGGCTTTGAAAGATAGGGTTAGTGTTTTGATTAAAAACAAAACGAAACATTCAGAAAATAAAACACAGCATTAGTGTTTTGATTGAAAGCATAAGATTAAGCTTTTGATTCAAATATAGTAGGCGTTACGAAAAGAAAACATATGATCAAGTTTTTGATTAAAGAAAGGTGACACTACAATCAGAAAACTTAGGATTAGGGTTTTGATTCAAAAATAGTAGGTATTCCGAAAGGAAAAGAAAGGCTTTGGTGTCTTGGTTCAAAAATACGAGTCATTTTAAAATGATAACAAAGACCAGGTTTTCATTCAAAACTAAAAATTAGGAGATATTACTTTTAGGAAACATAAGATTAGGGTTTTGATTAAATACATACAGATAGAAGTTATTAAGAAAATGAAGCATAGGATTCTTGTTTTGACCGAAAGATAGAAGATTTTACGAAAGAAAAGAAAGATTATGTTTTGAAAGATAGGGTTAGTGTCTTGATAAAAAAACAAAACGAGACATTCCGAAAATAAAACAAAGCATTAAGGTTTTGATTGAAAGCATAAGATTAGGCTTTTGATTCAAATAAAGTAGGCGTTACATAAAGAGCACATATGATCGAGGTTTTGACTAAAGAAAGGTGACGCTACCATAAGAAAACTTAGTATTAGGGTTTTGATTAAAAAATAGTACGTATTCCAAAAGTAAAAGAAAGGGTTTGGGATCTGGGTTAAAAAATACGAGTCATTTCAAAATGACAACAAAGACTATGGTTTTCAATCAAAACTAAAAATTAGGATATATTACTATCAGAAAACATAAAATTAGGGTTTTATTAAATACATATAGATAGAGGTTATTAAGAAAATGAAACATATGATTATTGTTTTAACCGAAAGATAAGAAACTTTTCGAAAGAAAAAGAAAAAGATTGTGGCTTTGAAAGATAGGGTTAGTGTTTTGATTAAAAACAAAACGAAACATTCAGAAAATAAAACACAGCATTAGGGTTTTGATTGAAAGCATAAGATTAAGCTTTTGATTCAAATATAGTAGGCGTTACGAAAAGAAAACATATGATCAAGTTTTTGATTAAAGAAAGGTGACACTACAATCAGAAAACTTAGGATTAGGGTTTTGATTCAAAAATAGTAGGTATTCCGAAAGGAAAAGAAAGGCTTTGGTGTCTTGGTTCAAAAATACGAGTCATTTTAAAATGATAACAAAGACCAGGGTTTTCATTCAAAACTAAAAATTAGGAGATATTACTTTTAGGAAACATAAGATTAGGGTTTTGATTAAATACATACAGATAGAAGTTATTAAGAAAACGAAACATAGGATTCTTGTTTTGACCGAAAGATAGAAGATTTTACGAAAGAAAAAGATTATGTTTTGAAAGATAGGGTTAGTGTTTTGATAAAAAAACAAAACGAGACATTCCGAAAATAAACAAAGCATTAAGGTTTTGATTGAAAGCATAAGATTAGGCTTTTGATTCAAATAAAGTAGGCGTTACGTAAATAACACATATGATCGAGGTTTTGACTAAAGAAAGGTGACGCTACCATAAGAAAACTTAGTATTAGGGTTTTGATTAAAAAATAGTACGTATTCCAAAAGTAAAAGAAAGGGTTTGGGATCTTGGTTAAAAAATACGAGTCATTTCAAAATGACAACAAAGACTATGGTTTTCAATCAAAACTAAAAATTAGGATATATTACTATCAGAAAACATAAAATTAGGGTTTTATTAAATACATATAGATAGAGGTTATTAAGAAAATGAAACATATGATTATTGTTTTAACCGAAAGATAAGAAACTTTCGAAAGAAAAAGAAAAAGATTGTGGCTTTGAAAGATAGGGTTAGTGTTTTGATTAAAAACAAAACGAAACATTCAGAAAAAAAACACAGCATTAGTTTTTTGATTGAAAGCGTAAGATTAAGCTTTTGATTAAATATAGTAGGCGTTACGAAAAGAAAACATACGATCAAGTTTTTGATTACAGAAAGGTGACACTACAATCAGAAAACTTAGGATTAGGGTTTTGATTCAAAAATAGTAGGTATTCCGAAAGGAAAAGAAAGGCTTTGGTGTCTTGGTTCAAAAATACGAGTCATTTTAAAATGATAACAAAGACCAGGGTTTTCATTCAAAACTAAAAATTAGGAGATATTAATTTTAGGAAACATAAGATTAGGGTTTTGATTAAATACATACAGATAGAAGTTATTAAGAAAACGAAGCATAGGATTCTTGTGTTGACCGAAAGATAGAAAATTTTACGAAAAAAAAGATTATGTTTTTGAAAGATAGGGTTAGTGTCTTGATAAAAAAACAAAACGAGACATTCCGAAAATAAAACAAAGCATTAAGGTTTTGATTGAAAGCATAAGATTAGCCTTTTGATTCAAATAAAGTAGGCGTTACATAAAGAGCACATATGATCGAGGTTTTGAATAAAGAAATGTGGCGCTACCATAAGAAAACTTAGTATTAGGGTTTTGATTAAAAAATAGTACGTATTCCAAAAGTAAAAGAAAGGGTTTGGGATCTGGGTTAAAAAATACGAGTCATTTCAAAATGACAACAAAGACTATGGTTTTCAATCAAAACTAAAAATTAGGATATATTACTATCAGAAAACATAAAATTAGGGTTTTATTAAATACATATAGATAGAGGTTATTAAGAAAATGAAACATATGATTATTGTTTTAACCGAAAGATAAGAAACTTTTCGAAAGAAAAAGAAAAAGATTGTGGCTTTGAAAGATAGGGTTAGTGTTTTGATTAAAAACAAAACGAAACATTCAGAAAAAAAAACACAGCATTAGTTTTTTGATTGAAAGCATAAGATTAAGCTTTTGATTCAAATATAGTAGGCGTTACGAAAAGAAAACATACGATCAAGTTTTTGATTAAAGAAAGGTGACACTACAATCAGAAAACTTAGGATTAGGGTTTTGATTCAAAAATAGTAGGTATTCCGAAAGGAAAAGAAAGGCTTTGGTGTCTTGGTTCAAAAATACGAGTCATTTTAAAATGATAACAAAGACCAGGGTTTTCATTCAAAACTAAAAATTAGGAGATATTACTTTTAGGAAACATAAGATTAGGGTTTTGATTAAATACATACAGATAGAAGTTATTAAGAAAACGAAACATAGGATTTTGACCGAAAGATAGAAGATTTTACGAAAGAAAAGATTATGTTTTTGAAAGATAGGGTTAGTGGCTTGATAAAAAAACAAAACGAGACATTCCGAAAATAAAACAAAGCATTAAGGTTTTGATTGAAAGCATAAGATTAGGCTTTTGATTCAAATAAAGTAGGCGTTACATAAAGAGCACATATGATCGAGGTTTTGACTAAAGAAAGGTGACGCTACCATAAGAAAACTTAATATTAGGGTTTTGATTAAAAAATAGTACGTATTCCAAAAGTAAAAGAAAGGGTTTGGGATCTGGCTTAAAAAATACGAGTCATTTCAAAATGACAACAAAGACTATGGTTTTCAATCAAAACTAAAAATTAGGATATATTACTATCAGAAAACATAAAATTAGGGTTTTATTAAATACATATAGATAGAGGTTATTAAGAAAATGAAACATATGATTATTGTTTTAACCGAAAGATAAGAAACTTTTCGAAAGAAAAAGAAAAAGATTGTGGCTTTGAAAGATAGGGTTATTGTTTTGATTAAAAACAAAACGAAACATTCAGAAAAAAAACACAGCATTAGGTTTTTGATTGAAAGCATAAGATTAAGCTTTTGATTCAAATATAGTAGGCGTTACGAAAAGAAAACATACGATCAAGTTTTTGATTAAAGAAAGGTGACACTACAATCAGAAAACTTAGGATTAGGGTTTTGATTCAAAAATAGTAGGTATTCCGAAAGGAAAAGAAAGGCTTTGGTGTCTTGCTTCAAAAATACGAGTCATTTTAAAATGATAACAAAGACCATGGTTTTCATTCAAAACTAAAAATTAGGAGATATTACTTTTAGGAAACATAAGATTAGGGTTTGATTAAATACATACAGATAGAAGTTATTAAGAAAAGAAACATAGGATTCTTGTTTTGACCGAAAGATAGAAGATTTTACGAAAGAAAAGATTATGTTTTTGAAAGATAAGGGTTAGTGTCTTGATAAAAAAACAAAACGAGACATTCCGAAAATAAAATAAAGCATTAAGGTTTTGATTGAAAGCATAAGATTAGGCTTTTGATTCAAATAAAGTAGGCGTTACATAAAGAGCACATATGATCGAGGTTTTGACTAAAGAAAGGTGACGCTACCATAAGAAAACTTAGTATTAGGGTTTTGATTAAAAAATAGTACGTATTCCAAAAGTAAAAGAAAGGGTTTGGGATCTGGGTTAAAAAATACGAGTCATTTCAAAATGACAACAAAGACTATGGTTTTCAATCAAAACTAAAAATTAGGATATATTACTATCAGAAAACATAAAATTAGGGTTTTATTAAATACATATAGATAGAGGTTATTAAGAAAATGAAACATATGATTATTGTTTTAACCGAAAGATAAGAAACTTTTCGAAAGAAAAAGAAAAAGATTGTGGCTTTGAAAGATAGGGTTAGTGTTTTGATTAAAAACAAAACGAAACATTCAGAAAATAAAACACAGCATTAGGTTTTTGATTGAAAGCATAAGATTAAGCTTTTGATTCAAATATAGTAGGCGTTACGAAAAGAAAACATATGATCAAGTTTTTGATTACAGAAAGGTGACACTACAATCAGAAAACTTAGGATTAGGGTTTTGATTCAAAAATAGTAGGTATTCCGAAAGGAAAAGAAAGGCTTTGGTGTCTTGGTTCAAAAATACGAGTCATTTTAAAATGATAACAAAGACCAGGGTTTTCATTCAAAACTAAAAATTAGGAGATATTACTTTTAGGAAACATAAGATTAGGGTTTTGATTAAATACATACAGATAGAAGTTATTAAGAAAACGAAAGCATAGGATTCTTGTTTTGACCGAAAGATAGAAGATTTTACGAAAAAAAAGATTATGTTTTTGAAAGATAGGGTTAGTGTCTTGATAAAAAAACAAAACGAGACATTCCGAAAATAAAACAAAGCATTAAGGTTTTGATTGAAAGCATAAGATTAGCCTTTTGATTCAAATAAAGTAGGCGTTACATAAAGAGCACATATGATCGAGGTTTTGAATAAAGAAATGTGGCGCTACCATAAGAAAACTTAGTATTAGGGTTTTGATTAAAAAATAGTACGTATTCCAAAAGTAAAAGAAAGGGTTTGGGATCTGGGTTAAAAAATACGAGTCATTTCAAAATGACAACAAAGACTATGGTTTTCAATCAAAACTAAAAATTAGGATATATTACTATCAGAAAACATAAAATTAGGGTTTTATTAAATACATATAGATAGAGGTTATTAAGAAAATGAAACATATGATTATTGTTTTAACCGAAAGATAAGAAACTTTTCGAAAGAAAAAGAAAAAGATTGTGGCTTTGAAGATAGGGTTAGTGTTTTGATTAAAAACAAAACGAAACATTCAGAAAAAAAACACAGCATTAGGTTTTTGATTGAAAGCATAAGATTAAGCTTTTGATTCAAATATAGTAGGCGTTACGAAAAGAAAACATACGATCAAGTTTTTGATTAAAGAAAGGTGACACTACAATCAGAAAACTTAGGATTAGGGTTTTGATTCAAAAATTGTAGGTATTCCGAAAGGAAAAGAAAGGCTTTGGTGTCTTGGTTCAAAAATACGAGTCATTTTAAAATGATAACAAAGACCAGGGTTTTCATTCAAAACTAAAAATTAGGAGATATTAATTTTAGGAAACATAAGATTAGGGTTTTGATTAAATACATACAGATAGAAGTTATTAAGAAAACGAAGCATAGGATTCTTGTGTTGACCGAAAGATAGAAAATTTTACGAAAAAAAAGATTATGTTTTGAAAGATAGGGTTAGTGTCTTGATAAAAAAACAAAACGAGACATTCCGAAAATAAAACAAAGCATTAAGGTTTTGATTGAAAGCATAAGATTAGCCTTTTGATTCAAATAAAGTAGGCGTTACATAAATAGCACATATGATCGAGGTTTTGAATAAAGAAATGTGGCGCTACCATAAGAAAACTTAGTATTAGGGTTTTGATTAAAAAATAGTACGTATTCCAAAAGTAAAAGAAAGGGTTTGGGATCTGGGTTAAAAAATACGAGTCATTTCAAAATGACAACAAAGACTATGGTTTTCAATCAAAACTAAAAATTAGGATATATTACTATCAGAAAACATAAAATTAGGGTTTTATTAAATACATATAGATAGAGGTTATTAAGAAAATGAAACATATGATTATTGTTTTAACCGAAAGATAAGAAACTTTTCGAAAGAAAAAGAAAAAGATTGTGGCTTTGAAAGATAGGGTTAGTGTTTTGATTAAAAACAAAACGAAACATTCAGAAAAAAAACACAGCATTAGTTTTTTGATTGAAAGCGTAAGATTAAGCTTTTGATTTAAATATAGTAGGCGTTACGAAAAGAAAACATACGATCAAGTTTTTGATTACAGAAAGGTGACACTACAATCAGAAAACTTAGGATTAGGGTTTTGATTCAAAAATTGTAGGTATTCCGAAAGGAAAAGAAAGGCTTTGGTGTCTTGGTTCAAAAATACGAGTCATTTTAAAATGATAACAAAGACCAGGGTTTTCATTCAAAACTAAAAATTAGGAGATATTAATTTTAGGAAACATAAGATTAGGGTTTTGATTAAATACATACAGATAGAAGTTATTAAGAAAACGAAGCATAGGATTCTTGTGTTGACCGAAAGATAGAAAATTTTACGAAAAAAAAGATTATGTTTTTGAAAGATAGGGTTAGTGTCTTGATAAAAAAACAAAACGAGACATTCCGAAAATAAAACAAAGCATTAAGGTTTTGATTGAAAGCATAAGATTAGCCTTTTGATTCAAATAAAGTAGGCGTTACATAAATAGCACATATGATCGAGGTTTTGAATAAAGAAATGTGGCGCTACCATAAGAAAACTTAGTATTAGGGTTTTGATTAAAAAATAGTACGTATTCCAAAAGTAAAAGAAAGGGTTTGGGATCTGGGTTAAAAAATACGAGTCATTTCAAAATGACAACAAAGACTATGGTTTTCAATCAAAACTAAAAATTAGGATATATTACTATCAGAAAACATAAAATTAGGGTTTTATTAAATACATATAGATAGAGGTTATTAAGAAAATGAAACATATGATTATTGTTTTAACCGAAAGATAAGAAACTTTTCGAAAGAAAAAGAAAAAGATTGTGGCTTTGAAAGATAGGGTTAGTGTTTTGATTAAAAACAAAACGAAACATTCAGAAAAAAAACACAGCATTAGTTTTTTGATTGAAAGCGTAAGATTAAGCTTTTGATTTAAATATAGTAGGCGTTACGAAAAGAAAACATACGATCAAGTTTTTGATTACAGAAAGGTGACACTACAATCAGAAAACTTAGGATTAGGGTTTTGATTCAAAAATTGTAGGTATTCCGAAAGGAAAAGAAAGGCTTTGGTGTCTTGGTTCAAAAATACGAGTCATTTTAAAATGATAACAAAGACCAGGGTTTTCATTCAAAACTAAAAATTAGGAGATATTACTTTTAGGAAACATAAGATTAGGGTTTTGATTAAATACATACAGAAAGAAGTTATTAAGAAAACGAAACATAGGATTTTGACCGAAAGATAGAAGATTTTACGAAAGAAAAGATTATGTTTTTGAAAGATAGGGTTAGTGGCTTGATAAAAAAACAAAACGAGACATTCCGAAAATAAAACAAAGCATTAAGGTTTTGATTGAAAGCATAAGATTAGGCTTTTGATTCAAATAAAGTAGGCGTTACATAAAGAGCACATATGATCGAGGTTTTGACTAAAGAAAGGTGACGCTACCATAAGAAAACTTAATATTAGGGTTTTGATTAAAAAATAGTACGTATTCCAAAAGTAAAAGAAAGGGTTTGGGATCTGGCTTAAAAAATACGAGTCATTTCAAAATGACAACAAAGACTATGGTTTTCAATCAAAACTAAAAATTAGGATATATTACTATCAGAAAACATAAAATTAGGGTTTTATTAAATACATATAGATAGAGGTTATTAAGAAAATGAAACATATGATTATTGTTTTAACCGAAAGATAAGAAACTTTTCGAAAGAAAAAGAAAAAGATTGTGGCTTTGAAAGATAGGGTTATTGTTTTGATTAAAAACAAAACGAAACATTCAGAAAAAAAAACACAGCATTAGTTTTTTGATTGAAAGCATAAAATTAAGCTTTTGATTCAAATATAGTAGGCGTTACGAAAAGAAAACATACGATCAAGTTTTTGATTAAATAAAGGTGACACTACAATCAGAAAACTTAGGATTAGGGTTTTGATTCAAAAATAGTAGGTATTCCGAAAGGAAAGAAAGGCTTTGGTGTCTTGCTTCAAAAATATGAGTCATTTTAAAATGATAACAAAGACCATGGTTTTCATTCAAAACTAAAAATTAGGAGATATTACTTTTAGGAAACATAAGATTAGGGTTTTGATTAAATACATACAGATAGAAGTTATTAAGAAAAAGAAACATAGGATTCTTGTTTTGACCGAAAGATAGAAGATTTTACGAAAGAAAAGATTATGTTTTTGAAAGATAAGGTTAGTGTCTTGATAAAAAAACAAAACGAGACATTCCGAAAATAAAATAAAGCATTAAGGTTTTGATTGAAAGCATAAGATTAGGCTTTTGATTCAAATAAAGTAGGCGTTACATAAAGAGCACATATGATCGAGGTTTTGACTAAAGAAAGGTGACGCTACCATAAGAAAACTTAGTATTAGGGTTTTGATTAAAAAATAGTACGTATTCCAAAAGTAAAAGAAAGGGTTTGGGATCTGGGTTAAAAAATACGAGTCATTTCAAAATGACAACAAAGACTATGGTTTTCAATCAAAACTAAAAATTAGGATATATTACTATCAGAAAACATAAAATTAGGGTTTTATTAAATACATATAGATAGAGGTTATTAAGAAAATGAAACATATGATTATTGTTTTAACCGAAAGATAAGAAACTTTTCAAAAGAAAAAGAAAAAGACTGAGGCTTAGAAAGATAGGGTTAGTGTTTTGATTAAAAACAAAACGAAACATTCAGAGAAAAAAAACACAGCATTAGTTTTTTGATTGAAACGTTAAGATTAAGATTTTGATTCAAATATAGTAGGCGTTACGAAAAGAAAACATACGATCAAGTTTTTGATTACAGAAAGGTGACACTACAATCAGAAAACTTAGGATTAGGGTTTTGATTCAAAAATTGTAGGTATTCCGAAAGGAAAAGAAAGGCTTTGGTGTCTTGGTTCAAAAATACGAGTCATTTTAAAATGATAACAAAGACCAGGGTTTTCATTCAAAACTAAAAATTAGGAGATATTAATTTTAGGAAACATAAGATTAGGGTTTTGATTAAATACATACAGATAGAAGTTATTAAGAAAACGAAGCATAGGATTCTTGTGTTGACCGAAAGATAGAAAATTTTACGAAAAAAAAGATTATGTTTTTGAAAGATAGGGTTAGTGTCTTGATAAAAAAACAAAACGAGACATTCCGAAAATAAAACAAAGCATTAAGGTTTTGATTGAAAGCATAAGATTAGCCTTTTGATTCAAATAAAGTAGGCGTTACATAAATAGCACATATGATCGAGGTTTTGAATAAAGAAATGTGGCGCTACCATAAGAAAACTTAGTATTAGGGTTTTGATTAAAAAATAGTACGTATTCCAAAAGTAAAAGAAAGGGTTTGGGATCTGGGTTAAAAAATACGAGTCATTTCAAAATGACAACAAAGACTATGGTTTTCAATCAAAACTAAAAATTAGGATATATTACTATCAGAAAACATAAAATTAGGGTTTTATTAAATACATATAGATAGAGGTTATTAAGAAAATGAAACATATGATTATTGTTTTAACCGAAAGATAAGAAACTTTTCGAAAGAAAAAGAAAAAGATTGTGGCTTTGAAAGATAGGGTTAGTGTTTTGATTAAAAACAAAACGAAACATTCAGAAAAAAAACACAGCATTAGTTTTTTGATTGAAAGCGTAAGATTAAGCTTTTGATTTAAATATAGTAGGCGTTACGAAAAGAAAACATACGATCAAGTTTTTGATTACAGAAAGGTGACACTACAATCAGAAAACTTAGGATTAGGGTTTTGATTCAAAAATTGTAGGTATTCCGAAAGGAAAAGAAAGGCTTTGGTGTCTTGGTTCAAAAATACGAGTCATTTTAAAATGATAACAAAGACCAGGGTTTTCATTCAAAACTAAAAATTAGGAGATATTAATTTTAGGAAACATAAGATTAGGGTTTTGATTAAATACATACAGATAGAAGTTATTAAGAAAACGAAGCATAGGATTCTTGTGTTGACCGAAAGATAGAAAATTTTACGAAAAAAAAGATTATGTTTTTGAAAGATAGGGTTAGTGTCTTGATAAAAAAACAAAACGAGACATTCCGAAAATAAAACAAAGCATTAAGGTTTTGATTGAAAGCATAAGATTAGCCTTTTGATTCAAATAAAGTAGGCGTTACATAAATAGCACATATGATCGAGGTTTTGAATAAAGAAATGTGGCGCTACCATAAGAAAACTTAGTATTAGGGTTTTGATTAAAAAATAGTACGTATTCCAAAAGTAAAAGAAAGGGTTTGGGATCTGGGTTAAAAAATACGAGTCATTTCAAAATGACAACAAAGACTATGGTTTTCAATCAAAACTAAAAATTAGGATATATTACTATCAGAAAACATAAAATTAGGGTTTTATTAAATACATATAGATAGAGGTTATTAAGAAAATGAAACATATGATTATTGTTTTAACCGAAAGATAAGAAACTTTTCGAAAGAAAAAGAAAAAGATTGTGGCTTTGAAAGATAGGGTTAGTGTTTTGATTAAAAACAAAACGAAACATTCAGAAAAAAAACACAGCATTAGTTTTTGATTGAAAGCAGTAAGATTAAGCTTTTGATTCAAATATAGTAGGCGTTACGAAAAGAAAACATACGATCAAGTTTTTGATTACAGAAAGGTGACACTACAATCAGAAAACTTAGGATTAGGGTTTTGATTCAAAAATTGTAGGTATTCCGAAAGGAAAAGAAAGGCTTTGGTGTCTTGGTTCAAAAATACGAGTCATTTTAAAATGATAACAAAGACCAGGGTTTTCATTCAAAACTAAAAATTAGGAGATATTAATTTTAGGAAACATAAGATTAGGGTTTTGATTAAATACATACAGATAGAAGTTATTAAGAAAACGAAGCATAGGATTCTTGTGTTGACCGAAAGATAGAAAATTTTACGAAAAAAAAGATTATGTTTTTGAAAGATAGGGTTAGTGTCTTGATAAAAAAACAAAACGAGACATTCCGAAAATAAAACAAAGCATTAAGGTTTTGATTGAAAGCATAAGATTAGCCTTTTGATTCAAATAAAGTAGGCGTTACATAAATAGCACATATGATCGAGGTTTTGAATAAAGAAATGTGGCGCTACCATAAGAAAACTTAGTATTAGGGTTTTGATTAAAAAATAGTACGTATTCCAAAAGTAAAAGAAAGGGTTTGGGATCTGGGTTAAAAAATACGAGTCATTTCAAAATGACAACAAAGACTATGGTTTTCAATCAAAACTAAAAATTAGGATATATTACTATCAGAAAACATAAAATTAGGGTTTTATTAAATACATAGATAGAGGTTATTAAGAAAATGAAACATATGATTATTGTTTTAACCGAAAGATAAGAAACTTTTCGAAAGAAAAAGAAAAAGATTGTGGCTTTGAAAGATAGGGTTAGTGTTTTGATTAAAAACAAAACGAAACATTCAGAAAAAAAACACAGCATTAGTTTTTTGATTGAAAGCATAAGATTAAGCTTTTGATTCAAATATAGTAGGCGTTACGAAAAGAAAACATACGATCAAGTTTTTGATTAAAGAAAGGTGACACTACAATCAGAAAACTTAGGATTAGGGTTTTGATTCAAAAATAGTAGGTATTCCGAAAGGAAAAGAAAGGCTTTGGTGTCTTGGTTCAAAAATACGAGTCATTTTAAAATGATAACAAAGACCAGGGTTTTCATTCAAAACTAAAAATTAGGAGATATTAATTTTAGGAAACATAAGATTAGGGTTTTGATTAAATACATACAGATAGAAGTTATTAAGAAAACGAAGCATAGGATTCTTGTGTTGACCGAAAGATAGAAGATTTTACGAAAAAAAAGATTATGTTTTTGAAAGATAGGGTTAGTGTCTTGATAAAAAAACAAAACGAGACATTCCGAAAATAAAACAAAGCATTAAGGTTTTGATTGAAAGCATAAGATTAGCCTTTTGATTCAAATAAAGTAGGCGTTACATAAAGAGCACATATGATCGAGGTTTTGAATAAAGAAATGTGACGCTACCATAAGAAAACTTAGTATTAGGGTTTTGATTAAAAAATAGTACGTATTCCAAAAGTAAAAGAAAGGGTTTGGGATCTGGGTTAAAAAATACGAGTCATTTCAAAATGACAACAAAGACTATGGTTTTCAATCAAAACTAAAAATTAGGATATATTACTATCAGAAAACATAAAATTAGGGTTTTATTAAATACATATAGATAGAGGTTATTAAGAAAATGAAACATATGATTATTGTTTTAACCGAAAGATAAGAAACTTTTCGAAAGAAAAAGAAAAAGATTGTGGCTTTGAAAGATAGGGTTAGTGTTTTGATTAAAAACAAAACGAAACATTCAGAAAAAAAACACAGCATTAGTTTTTTGATTGAAAGCGTAAGATTAAGCTTTTGATTCAAATATAGTAGGCGTTACGAAAAGAAAACATACGATCAAGTTTTTGATTACAGAAAGGTGACACTACAATCAGAAAACTTAGGATTAGGGTTTTGATTCAAAAATTGTAGGTATTCCGAAAGGAAAAGAAAGGCTTTGGTGTCTTGGTTCAAAAATACGAGTCATTTTAAAATGATAACAAAGACCAGGGTTTTCATTCAAAACTAAAAATTAGGAGATATTACTTTTAGGAAACATAAGATTAGGGTTTTGATTAAATACATACAGATAGAAGTTATTAAGAAAACGAAAGCATAGGATTCTTGTTTGACCGAAAGATAGAAGATTTTACGAAAAAAAAAGATTATGTTTTTGAAAGATAGGGTTAGTGTCTTGATAAAAAAACAAAACGAGACATTCCGAAAATAAAACAAAGCATTAAGGTTTTGATTGAAAGCATAAGATTAGGCTTTTGATTCAAATAAAGTAGGCGTTACATAAAGAGCACATATGATCGAGGTTTTGACTAAAGAAATGTGACGCTACCATAAGAAAACTTAGTATTAGGGTTTTGATTAAAAATAGTACGTATTCCAAAAGTAAAAGAAAGGGTTTGGGATCTGGGTTAAAAAATACGAGTCATTTCAAAATGACAACAAAGACTATGGTTTTCAATCAAAACTAAAAATTAGGATATATTACTATCAGAAAACATAAATTAGGGTTTTATTAAATACATATAGATAGAGGTTATTAAGAAAATGAAACATATGATTATTGTTTTAACCGAAAGATAAGAACTTTACGAAAGAAAAAGAAAAAGATTGTGGCTTTGAAAGATAGGGTTAGTGTTTTGATTAAAAACAAAACGAAACATTCAGAAAATAAAACACAGCATTAGGTTTTTGATTGAAAGCATAAGATTAAGCTTTTGATTCAAATATAGTAGGCGTTACGAAAAGAAAACATACGATCAAGTTTTTGATTAAAGAAAGGTGACACTACAATCAGAAAACTTAGGATTAGGGTTTTGATTCAAAAATAGTAGGTATTCCGAAAGGAAAGAAAGGCTTTGGTGTCTTGGTTCAAAAATACGAGTCATTTTAAAATGATAACAAAGACCAGGGTTTTCATTCAAAACTAAAAATTAGGAGATATTACTTTTAGGAAACATAAGATTAGGGTTTTGATTAAATACATACAGATAGAAGTTATTAAGAAAACGAAGCATAGGATTCTTGTGTTGACCGAAAGATAGAAGATTTTACGAAAGAAAAGATTATGTTTTTGAAAGATAGGGTTAGTGTCTTGATAAAAAAACAAAACGAGACATTCCGAAAATAAAACAAAGCATTAAGGTTTTGATTGAAAGCATAAGATTAGGCTTTTGATTCAAATAAAGTAGGCGTTACATAAAGAGCACATATGATCGAGGTTTTGACTAAAGAAAGGTGACGCTACCATAAGAAAACTTAGTATTAGGGTTTTGATTAAAAAATAGTACGTATTCCAAAAGTAAAAGAAAGGGTTTGGGATCTGGGTTAAAAAATACGAGTCATTTCAAAATGACAACAAAGACTATGGTTTTCAATCAAAACTAAAAATTAGGATATATTACTATCAGAAAACATAAATTAGGGTTTTATTAAATACATATAGATAGAGGTTATTAAGAAAATGAAACATATGATTATTGTTTTAACCGAAAGATAAGAAACTTTTCGAAAGAAAAAGAAAAAGATTGTGGCTTTGAAAGATAGGGTTAGTGTTTTGATTAAAAACAAAACGAAACATTCAGAAAAAAAAAACACAGCATTAGTTTTTTGATTGAAAGCATAAGATTAAGCTTTTGATTCAAATATAGTAGGCGTTACGAAAAGAAAACATACGATCAAGTTTTTGATTAAAGAAAGGTGACACTACAATCAGAAAACTTAGGATTAGGGTTTTGATTCAAAAATAGTAGGTATTCCGAAAGGAAAAGAAAGGCTTTGGTGTCTTGGTTCAAAAATACGAGTCATTTTAAAATGATAACAAAGACCAGGGTTTTCATTCAAAACTAAAAATTAGGAGATATTACTTTTAGGAAACATAAGATTAGTGTTTTGATTAAATACATACAGATAGAAGTTATTAAGAAAACGAAGCATAGGATTCTTGTGTTGACCGAAAGATAGAAGATTTACGAAAAAAAAGATTATGTTTTTGAAAGATAGGGTTAGTGTCTTGATAAAAAAACAAAACGAGACATTCCGAAAATAAAACAAAGCATTAAGGTTTTGATTGAAAGCATAAGATTAGCCTTTTGATTCAAATAAAGTAGGCGTTACATAAAGAGCACATATGATCGAGGTTTTGACTAAAGAAAGGTGACGCTACCATAAGAAAACTTAGTATTAGGGTTTTGATTAAAAAATAGTACGTATTCCAAAAGTAAAAGAAAGGGTTTGGGATCTGGGTTAAAAAATACGAGTCATTTCAAAATGACAACAAAGACTATGGTTTTCAATCAAAACTAAAAATTAGGATATATTACTATCAGAAAACATAAAATTAGGGTTTTATTAAATACATATAGATAGAGGTTATTAAGAAAATGAAACATATGATTATTGTTTTAACCGAAAGATAAGAACTTTACGAAAGAAAAAGAAAAAGATTATGGCTTGAAAGATAGGGTTAGTGTTTTGATTAAAAACAAAACGAAACATTCAGAAAATAAAACACAGCATTAGGTTTTTGATTGAAAGCATAAGATTAAGCTTTTGATTCAAATATAGTAGGCGTTACGAAAAGAAAACATACGATCAAGTTTTGATTAAAGAAAGGTGACACTACAATCAGAAAACTTAGGATTAGGGTTTTGATTCAAAAATAGTAGGTATTCCGAAAGGAAAAGAAAGGCTTTGGTGTCTTGGTTCAAAAATACGAGTCATTTTAAAATGATAACAAAGACCAGGGTTTTCATTCAAAACTAAAAATTAGGAGATATTACTTTTAGGAAACATAAGATTAGGGTTTTGATTAAATACATACAGATAGAAGTTATTAAGAAAATGAAAGCATAGGATTCTTGTGTTGACCGAAAGATAGAAAGATTTTACGAAAAAAAAAGATTATGTTTTTGAAAGATAGGGTTAGTGTCTTGATAAAAAAACAAAACGAGACATTCCGAAAATAAAACAAAGCATTAAGGTTTTGATTGAAAGCATAAGATTAGCCTTTTGATTCAAATAAGTAGGCGTTACATAAATAGCACATATGATCGAGGTTTTGACTAAAGAAATGTGGCGCTACCATAAGAAAACTTAGTATTAGGGTTTTGATTAAAAAATAGTACGTATTCCAAAAGTAAAAGAAAGGGTTTGGGATCTGGGTTAAAAAATACGAGTCATTTCAAAATGACAACAAAGACTATGGTTTTCAATCAAAACTAAAAATTAGGATATATTACTATCAGAAAACATAAAATTAGGGTTTATTAAATACATATAGATAGAGGTTATTAAGAAAATGAAACATATGATTATTGTTTTAACCGAAAGATAAGAAACTTTTCGAAAGAAAAAGAAAAAGATTGTGGCTTTGAAAGATAGGGTTAGTGTTTTGATTAAAAACAAAACGAAACATTCAGAAAATAAAACACAGCATTAGGTTTTTGATTGAAAGCATAAGATTAAGCTTTTGATTCAAATATAGTAGGCGTTACGAAAAGAAAACATATGATCAAGTTTTTGATTAAAGAAAGGTGACACTACAATCAGAAAACTTAGGATTAGGGTTTTGATTCAAAAATAGTAGGTATTCCGAAAGGAAAAGAAAGGCTTTGGTGTCTTGGTTCAAAAATACGAGTCATTTTAAAATGATAACAAAGACCAGGGTTTTCATTCAAAACTAAAATTAGGAGATATTACTTTTAGGAAACATAAGATTAGGGTTTTGATTAAATACATACAGATAGAAGTTATTAAGAAAATGAAACATAGGATTCTTGTTTGACCGAAAGATAGAAGATTTTACGAAAGAAAAGAAAAGATTATGGTTTTGAAAGATAGGGTTAGTGTTTTGATAAAAAACAAAACGAGACATTCCGAAAATAAACAAAGCATTAAGGTTTTGATTGAAAGCATAAGATTAGGCTTTTGATTCAAATAAAGTAGGCGTTACATAAAGAGCACATATGATCGAGGTTTTGACTAAAGAAAGGTGACGCTACCATAAGAAAACTTAGTATTAGGGTTTTGATTAAAAAATAGTACGTATTCCAAAAGTAAAAGAAAGGGTTTGGGATCTGGGTTAAAAAATACGAGTCATTTCAAAATGACAACAAAGACTATGGTTTTCAATCAAAACTAAAAATTAGGATATATTACTATCAGAAAACATAAATTAGGGTTTTATTAAATACATATAGATAGAGGTTATTAAGAAAATGAAACATATGATTATTGTTTTAACCGAAAGATAAGAACTTTTCGAAAGAAAAAGAAAAAGATTATGGCTTTGAAAGATAGGGTTAGTGTTTTGATTAAAACAAAACGAAACATTCAGAAAAAAAACACAGCATTAGGTTTTTGATTGAAAGCATAAGATTAAGCTTTTGATTCAAATATAGTAGGCGTTACGAAAAGAAAACATACTGATCAAGTTTTTGATTAAAGAAAGGTGACACTACAATCAGAAACTTAGGATTAGGGTTTTGATTCAAAAATAGTAGGTATTCCGAAAGGAAAAGAAAGGCTTTGGTGTCTTGGTTCAAAAATACGAGTCATTTTAAAATGATAACAAAGACCAGGGTTTTCATTCAAAACTAAAAATTAGGAGATATTACTTTTAGGAAACATAAGATTAGGGTTTTGATTAAATACATACAGATAGAAGTTATTAAGAAAATGAAACATAGGATTCTTGTTTTGACCGAAAGATAGAAGATTTTACGAAAGAAAAAGATTATGTTTTTGAAAGATAGGGTTAGTGTTTGATAAAAAAACAAAACGAGACATTCCGAAAATAAAACAAAGCATTAAGGTTTTGATTGAAAGCATAAGATTAGGCTTTTGATTCAAATAAAGTAGGCGTTACGTAAAGAGCACATATGATCGAGGTTTTGACTAAAGAAAGGTGACGCTACCATAAGAAAACTTAGTATTAGGGTTTTGATTAAAAAATAGTAGGTATTCCAAAAGTAAAAGAAAGGGTTTGGGATCTTGGTTAAAAAATACGAGTCATTTCAAAATGACAACAAAGACTATGGTTTTCAATCAAAACTAAAAATTAGGATATATTACTATCAGAAAACATAAGATTAGGGTTTTATTAAATACATATAGATAGAGGTTATTAAGAAAATGAAACATATGATTATTGTTTTAACCGAAAGATAAGAACTTTCGAAAGAAAAAGAAAAAGATTATGGCTTTGAAAGATAGGGTTAGTGTTTTGATTAAAACAAAACGAAACATTCAGAAAAAAAACACAGCATTAGGTTTTTGATTGAAAGCATAAGATTAAGCTTTTGATTCAAATATAGTAGGCGTTACGAAAAGAAAACATATGATCAAGTTTTTGATTAAAGAAAGGTGACACTACAATCAGAAAACTTAGGATTAGGGTTTTGATTCAAAAATAGTAGGTATTCCGAAAGGAAAAGAAAGGCTTTGGTGTCTTGGTTCAAAAATACGAGTCATTTTAAAATGATAACAAAGACCAGGGTTTTCATTCAAAACTAAAAATTAGGAGATATTACTTTTAGGAAACATAAGATTAGGGTTTTGATTAAATACATACAGATAGAAGTTATTAAGAAAATGAAACATAGGATTCTTGTTTTGACCGAAAGATAGAAGATTTTACGAAAAAAGAAAAGATTATGTTTTTGAAAGATAGGTTAGTGTCTTGATAAAAAACAAAACGAGACATTCCGAAAATAAAACAAAGCATTAAGGTTTTGATTGAAAGCATAAGATTAGGCTTTTGATTCAAATAAAGTAGGCGTTACGTAAAGAACACATATGATCGAGGTTTTGACTAAAGAAAGGTGACGCTACCATAAGAAAACTTAGTATTAGGTTTTGATTAAAAAATAGTAGGTATTCCAAAAGTAAAAGAAAGGGTTTGGGATCTTGGTTAAAAAATACGAGTCATTTCAAAATGACAACAAAGACTACGGTTTTCAATCAAAACTAAAAATTAGGATATATTACTATCAGAAAACATAAGATTAGGGTTTTATTAAATACATATAGATAGAGGTTATTAAGAAAATGAAACATATGATTCTTGTTTTAACCGAAAGATAAGAGACTTTACGAAAGAAAAGAAAAAGATTATGGCTTTGAAAGATAGGGTTAGTGTTTTGATTAAAAACAAAACGAAACATTCAGAAAATAAAACACAGCATTAGGTTTTTGATTGAAAGCATAAGATTAAGCTTTTGATTCAAATATAGTAGGCGTTACGAAAAGAAAACATATGATCAAGTTTTTGATTAAAGAAAGGTGACACTACAATCAGAAAACTTAGGATAGGGTTTTGATTCAAAAATAGTAGGTATTCCGAAAGGAAAAGAAAGGCTTTGGTGTCTGGTTCAAACTACGAGTCATTTTTAAAATGATAACAAAGACCAGGGTTTTCATTCAAAACTAAAAATTAGGAGATATTATTTTAGGAAACATAAGATTAGGGTTTTGATTAAATACATACAGATAGAAGTTATTAAGAAACTGAAACATAGGATTCTGTTTTGACGAAAGATAGAAGATTTTACGAAAGAAAAAGAAAGATTATGGTTTTGAAGATAGGTTAGTGTTTTGATAAAAAACAAAACGAGACATTCCGAAAATAAACAAAGCATTAAGGTTTTGATTGAAAGCATAAGATTAGGCTTTTGATTCAAATAAAGTAGGCGTTACGTAAATAACACATATGATCGAGGTTTTGACTAAAGAAAGGTGACGCTACCATAAGAAAACTTAGTATTAGGGTTTTGATTAAAAAATAGTAGGTATTCCAAAAGTAAAAGAAAGGGTTTGGGATCTTGGTTAAAAAATACGAGTCAGTTTCAAAATGACAACAAGACTACTGGTTTTCAATCAAAACTAAAAATTAGGATATATTACTATCAGAAACATAAGATTAGGTTTATTAAATACATATAGATAGAGGTTATTAAGAAAATGAAACATATGATTCTTGTTTTGACCGAAAGATAGAGACTTTACGAAAGAAAAAGAAAAGATTATGGCTTTGAAAGATAGGGTTAGTGTTTTGATTAAAAACAAAACTGAAACATTCAGAAAATAAACACAGCATTAGGGTTTTGATTGAAAGCATAAGATTAAGCTTTTGATTCAAATATAGTAGGCGTTACGAAAAGAAAACATATGATCAAGTTTTTGATTAAAGAAAGGTGACACTACAATCAGAAAACTTAGGATTAGGGTTTTGATTCAAAAATAGTAGGTATTCCGAAAGGAAAAGAAAGGCTTTGGTGTCTTGGTTCAAAAATACGAGTCATTTTAAATGATAACAAAGACCAGGGTTTTCATTCAAAACTAAAAATTAGGAGATATTACTTTTAGGAAACATAAGATTAGGGTTTTGATTAATACATACAGATAGAAGTTATTAAGAAAACGAAACATAGGGATTCTTGTTTTGACGCGAAAGATAGAAGATTTACGAAGAAAAGAAAGATTAGTGTTTTTGAAAGATAGGGTTAGTGTTTTGATAAAAAAACAAAACGAGACATTCCAAAAATAAAACAAAGCATTAAAGGTTTTGATTGAAAGCATAAGATTAGGCTTTTGATTCAATAAAGTTAGGCGTTACGTAAATGAACACTATGATCGAGGTTTTGACTAAAGAAGGTGACGCTACCATAAGAAAACTTAGTATTAGGGTTTTGATTAAAAAATAGTAGCGTATTCCAAAGTAAAAGAAAGGGTTTGGGATCTTGGTTAAAAAAATACAGAGTCATTTCAAAATGACGACAAAGACTACGGTTTTCAATCAAAACTAAAATATTAGGATATATTACTATCAGAAAACTATAAGATTAGGGTTTTATTAATACATATAGATAGAGGGTTATTAAGAAAATGAACATATGATTCTTGTTTGACCGAAAGATAAGATACTTTACGAAGAAAAAGAAAAAGATTATGGCTTTGAAAGATAGGGTTAGTGTTTTGATTAAAACTAAAACGGAAACACTTCAGAAAAAATAACACAGCATTAGGGTTTTGATTGAAAGCATAAGATTAAGGCTTCTGATTCAATATAGTAAGGCGTTACGGAAAGAAACCTACTGATCAAGTTTTTTTATTAACGAACGGTGACACTTACAATCATATAACTTAGATTAGGAGTTTTGATTCAAAAATAGTAAGGTATGCCGCAAGGAAAAGAATGGCTTTTGTTGTCTTGGTTCTAAAATATGAAGTCATTTTTAACCATAGATAACAAAGATCACGTTTGTTTCATTCAAAACTAAAAATAGGAGATATTACTATTTACTAAACATAAGATTAGCGTTTTTATTAATTACATTGACAGATTAGAACGGTATATTAAGAAAAGTGAAACATAGGATTCTTGTTTTGACCGCAAGATAGAAGATTTTATTCGGAAGAAAAGACAAGATTCTGGTTTTTGAAAGATAGGGTTATGACATTTGATAAAAAACAAAACGAGACATTCGAAAATAAACAAAGCATTAAGGTTTTGATTGAAAGCATAAGATTAGGCTTTGATTCAAATAAAGTAGGCGTTACGTAAGAACACATATGATCGAGGTTTGACTAAAGAAAGGTGACGCTACAATAAGAAAACTTAGTATTAGGGTTTTGATTAAAAAATAGTAGGTATTCCAAAAGTAAAAGAAAGGGTTTGGGATCTTGGTTAAAAATACGAGTCATTTCAAAATGACAACAAAGACTACGGTGTTTTCAATCAAAACTAAAAATTAGGATATATTACTATCAGAAACATAAGATTAGGGTTTTATTAAATACATATAGATAGAGGTTATTAAGAAATGAAACATATGATTCTTGTTTTACCGAAAGATAAGAGACTTTATCGAAAGAAAAAGAAAAAGATTATGGCTTGAAAGATAGGGTTTAGTGTTTTGATTAAAAACAAAACGAAACCTTCAGAAAATAAACACAGCATTAGTGGTTTTGATTAAAGCATAAGACTTAAGCTTTTGATTCAATATAGTAGGCGTTACGAAAAGAAAACATATGATCAAGTTTTTTGATTAAGAAAGGTGACACTACAATCAAAAACTTACGGATTAGGTTTTCGATTCAAAAATATTAGGTAATTCCGAAAGGAAAAGAAAGGCTTTGGTGTCTGTGGTTCAACAATTACGAGTCATTTTAAATGATAACAAAGACCAGGGTTTTCATTCAAAACTAAAAATTAGGAGATATTACTTTTAGGAAACCATAAGATTAGGGTTTTGATTAAATACATACAGATAGAAGTTATTAAGAAACTGAAACATAGGATTCTTGTTTTGACCGAAAGATTAGAAGATTTTACGAAGAAAAAAAGATTATTGTTTTGAAGATAGGGTTAGTGTTTTGATTAAAAAACAAAACGAGACATTCCGAAAATAAACCAAAGCATTAAGGTTTTGATTGAAAGCATAAGATTAGGCTTTTGATTTAAATAAAGTAGGCGTTACGTAAAGAACACATATGATCGAGGTTTTGACTAAAGAAAGGTGACGCTACCATAAGAACTTAGTATTAGGGTTTTGATTAAAAATAGTAGGTATTCCAAAAGTAAAAGAAAGGGTTGGGATCTGGTTAAAAAAAAGTCATTTCAAAATGACAACAAAGACTACGGTTTCAATCAAAACTAAAAATTAGAATATATTACTATCAGAAAACATAAGATTAGGGTTTTATTAATACATATAGATAGAGGTTATTAAGAAAATGAAACATATGATTCTTGTTTTGACCGAAAGATAAGAAACTTTTCGAAAGAAAAAGAAAAAGATTATGGCTTTGAAAGATAGGGTTAGTGTTTGATTAAAAACAAAACGAAACATTCAGAAAATAAAACACAGCATTAGTTTTTGATTGAAAGCATAAGATTAAGCTTTTGATTCAAATATAGTAGGCGTTACGAAAAGAAAACATACGATCAAGTTTTGATTAAAGAAAGGTGAC
>JAFBII010000021.1:1135554-1162100 GCA_020875875.1 Dioscorea alata | reverse complement strand
TTAGGGTTTTGATTGACTGCATAAGATTAGTCTTTTGATTCAAGTATAGTGGGCGTTACAAAAAGAAAACTTATGATCGAGTTTTTTATTAAAGAAATATGACACTACCATAACAAAAACATAAGATTAAGAGTTAGATTAAAAATAGCATGTATTCCGAAAGAAAATAAAGGCTTTCATTTCTTGGTTCAAAAATACGAGTCATTTTAAAATTATAACAAAGATGAATGTATTTATTCAAAACTGAAAATTAGGAGATACTTCTATAAGAAAACATAAGATTAATGTTTTGATAAAATACATACATATAGAAGTCATGAATAAAAGGAAACAAAGGATTCTAGTTTGAACTAAAGATAGTATACTTTACAGAAGAAAAGGAAAAGATTATGGCTTTGAAAGATACGGTTAGTATTTTGATGAAAAACAAAACGAGACATTCCGAAAATAAAACAAAGCTTTAGGTTTTGATTGAATGCATAAGATTAGTCTTTTGATTCAAGTATAGTGGGAGTTATGAAACGAAAACATATGATCGAGGTTTTTATTAAAGAAAGGTGACACTACCATAAGAAAAATAGTAGGTATTCCTAATGGAAAAGAAATGCTTTGTTTCTTGGTTAAAAAATACGAGTTATTTTAAAATTATAACAAAAATTAGGGTTTTCATTCAAAACTGAAAATTAGGAGATATTACTATTAGAAAACTTAAGATTAGGGTTTTGATTAAATACGTACAGATAGACGTTATTAAGAAAAGAAAAAATAGGATTCTTGTTTGACCGAAAGATAAGATACTTTACGAAAGAAAATAAAATGATTATGGTTTTGAAAGATAGGGTTAGTGTTTTGATTAAATAAAACAAAGCATTAGGGTTTTGATTGAATGCATAAGATTTGGCTTTTGATTCAAGTATAGTGGGCGTTACGAAAAGAAAAGATATTGTCGAAGTTTTTATCAAAGAAAGGTGACACTACCATAAGAAACATAAGATTAGGGTTTAGATTCAAAAATAGTTGGTATTCCGAAAGGAAAAGAAATGCTTTCGTTTTTTGGTTCAAAAATACGAGTCATTTCGCTAAGCATTGAATGAAAACCCTAATCTTATGTTTCCTAAAAGTAATATCTCCTAATTTTTAGTTTTGAATGAAAACCCTGGTCTTTGTTATCATTTTAAAATGACTCGTATTTTTAACCAAGACACCAAAACCTTTCTTTTCCTTTCGGAATACCTACTATTTTTGAATCAAAACCATAATCCTAAGTTTTCTGATTGTAGTGTCACCTTTCTTTAATCAAAAACTTGATCATATGTTTTCTTTTCGTAACGCCTGCTATATTTGAATCAAAAGCTTAATCTTATGATTTCAATCAAAACCCTAATGCTGTGTTTTATTTTCTGAATGTTTCGTTTTGTTTTTAATTAAAACACTAACCCTATCTTTCAAAGCCATAATCTTTTTCTTTTTCTTTCGTAAAGTCTCTTATCTTTCGGAAAAAACAAGAATCATATGTTTCATTTTTCTTAATAACCTCTATCTATATGTATTTAATGAAAACCTAATCTTATGTTTTCTGATAGTAATATATCCTAATTTTTAGTTTTGGTTGAAAACCGTAGTCTTTGTTGTCATTTTGAAATGACTCGTATTTTTTACCCAAGATCCCAAACCCTTTCTTTTACTTTTTGAATACCTACTATTTTTTAACCAAAACCCTAATACTAAGTTTTCTTATGGTAGCGTCACCTCTCTTTAGTCAAAACCTCGATCATATGTGTTCTTTACGTAACGCCTACTTTATTTGAATCAAAAGCCTAATCTTATGCTTTCAATCAAAACCTTAATTCTTTGTTTTATTTTCGGAATGTCTCGTTTTATTTTTTTATTAAAACACTAACCCTATCTTTCAAAACCATAATCTTTTCTTTTTTTTCGTAAAATCTTATATCTTTCGGTCAAAACAAGAATCCTATGTTCCATTTTATTAGTAACTTCTATCTGTATGTATTTAATCAAAACCCTAATCTTATGTTTCCTAAAAGTAATATCTCCTAATTTTTAGTTTTGAATGAAAACCCTGGTCTTTGTTATCGTTTTAAAATGACTCATTTTTTTGAACCAAGACACCAAAGCCTTTCTTTTAATTTCGGAATACTTACTATTTTTGAATCAAAACCCTAATCCTAAGTTTTCTGATTGTAGTGTCACCTTTCTTTAATAAAAAACCTGATCGTATGTTTTCTTTTCGTAACGCCTACTATATTTGAATCAAAAGCTTAATCTTATGCTTTCAATCAAAACACTAATGCTGTGTTTTATTTTCTGAATGTTTCGTTTTGTTTTTAATCAAAACACTAACCCTATCTTTCAAAGCCATAATCTTTTTTCTTTTCTTTCGTAAAGTCTCTTATCTTTCGGTCAAAACAAGAATCTTATGTTTCATTTTTCTTAATAACCTCTATCTATATGTATTTAATAAAACCCTAATCTTATATTTTCTGATAGTAATATATCCTAATATTTAGTTTTGATTTAAAATCATAGTCTTTGTCGTCATTTTGAAATGACTCGTATTTTTTAACCAAGATCCCAAACACTTTCTTTTACTTTTGTAATACGTACTATTTTTTAATCAAAACCCTAATACTAAGTTTTCTTATGGTAGCGTCACCTTTCTTTAGTCAGAACCTCGATCACATGTGTCATTTACGTAACGCCAACTTTATTTGAATCAAAATCCTAATCTTATGCTTTCAATCAAAACCTTAATGCTTTGTTTTATTTTCGGAATGTCTCGTTTTGTTTTTTTATCAAAACACTAACCCTATCTTTCAAAAACACAATCTTTTCTTTCCTAAATTCTTCTCTCTTTCGGTCAAAACAAGAATCCTATGTTTCGTTTTCTTAATAACTTCTATCTGTATATATTTAATCAAAACCCTAATCTTATGTTTTCTAAAAGTAATATCTCCTAATTTTTAGTTTTGAATGAAAACCCTGGTCTTTGTTATCATTTTAAAATGACTCGAATTTTTGAACCAAGACAGCAAAGCCTTTCTTTTCCTTTCGTAATACCTACTATTTTTGAATCAAAACGCTAATCGTAAGTTTTCTGATTGTAGTGTCACCTTCTTTAATCAAAAATTTGATCGTATGTTTTCTTTTCGTAACGCCTACTATATTTGAATCAAAAGCTTAATCTTATGCTTTCAATCAAAACACTAATGCTGTGTTTTATTTTCTGAATGTTTCGTTTTGTTTTTTATCAAAACACTAACCCTATCTTTCAAAGCCATAATCTTTGTCTTTTTCTTTCATAAAGTCTCTTATCTTTCGGTCAAAATAAGAATCATATGTTTCATTTTTCATAATAACCTCTATCAATATGTATTTAATAAAACCCTAATCTTATGTTTCTGATAGTAATATATCCTAATTTTTAGTTTTGATTGAAAACCGTAGTCTTTGTCGTCATTTTGAAATGACTCGTATTTTTTAACCAAGATCCCAAACCCTTTCTTTTACTTTTGTAATACGTACTATTTTTTAATCAAAACCCTAATACTAATTTTTCTTATGGTAGCGTCACCTTTCTTTAGTCAAAACCTAGATCACATGTGTCATTTACGTAACGCCAACTTTATTTGAATCAAAAGCCTAATCTTATGCTTTCAATCAAAACCTTAATGCTTTGTTTTATTTTCGGAATGTCTCGTTTTATTTTTTTATCAAAACACTAACCCTATCTTTCAAAAACACAATCTTTTCTTTCGTAAAATCTTCTATCTTTCGGTCAAAACAAGAATCCTATGTTTCTTTTTTTTAATAACTTCTATCTGTATGTATTTAATCAAAACCCTAATCTTATGTTTCCTACAAGTAATATCTTCTAATTTTCAGTTTTGAATGAAAACCCTGGTCTTTGTTATCATTTTAAAATGACTCGAATTTTTGAACCAAGACAGCAAAGCCTTTCTTTTCCTTTCGGAATACCTACTATTTTTGAATCAAAACCCTAATCGTAAGTTTTCTGATTGTAGTGTCACCTTTCTTTAATAAAAACCTGATCGTATGTTTTCTTTTCGTAACGCCTACTATATTTGAATCAAAAGCTTAATCTTATGCTTTCAATCAAAACACTAATGCTGTGTTTTATTTTCTGAATGTTTCGTTTTGTTTTTAATCAAAACACTAACCTTATCATTCAAAGCCATAATCTTTTTCTTTTTCTTTCGTAAAGTCTCTTATCTTTCGGTCAAAACAAGAATCTTATGTTTCATTTTTCTTAATAACCTCTATCTATATGTATTTAATAAAACCCTAATCTTATATTTTCTGATAGTAATATATCCTAATATTTAGTTTTGATTGAAAACCGTAGTCTTTGTCGTCATTTTGAAATGACTCGTATTTTTTAACCAAGATCCCAAACCCTTTCTTTTACTTTTGTAATACGTACTATTTTTTTAATCAAAACCCTAATACTAAGTTTTCTTATGGTAGCGTCACCTTTCTTTAGTCAGAACCTCGATCACATGTGTCATTTACGTAACGCAAACTTTATTTGAATCAAAATCCTAATCTTATTCTTTCAATCAAAACCTTAATGCTTTGTTTTATTTTCGGAATGTCTCGTTTTGTTTTTTTATCAAAACACTAACCCTATCTTTCAAAAACACAATCTTTTCTTTCGTAAATTCTTCTCTCTTTCGGTCAAAACAAGAATCCTATGTTTCGTTTTCTTAATAACTTCTATCTGTATATATTTAATCAAAACCCTAATCTTATGTTTTCTAAAAGTAATATCTCCTAATTTTCAGTTTTGAATGAAAACCCTGGTCTTTGTTATCATTTTAAAATGACTCGAATTTTTGAACCAAGACAGCAAAGCCTTTCTTTTCCTTTCGTAATACCTACTATTTTTCAATCAAAACCCTAATCGTAAGTTTTCTGATTGTAGTGTCACCTTTCTTTAATAAAAAACCTGATCGTATGTTTTCTTTTCGTAACGCCTACTATATTTGAATCAAAAGCTTAATCTTATGCTTTCAATCAAAACACTAATGCTGTGTTTTATTTTCTGAATGTTTCGTTTTGTTTTTAATCAAAACACTAACCCTATCTTTCAAAGCCATATTTTTTTTCTTTTTCTTTCGTAAAGTCTCTTATCTTTCGGTCAAAACAAGAATCATATGTTTCATTTTTCTTAATAACCTCTATCTATATGTATTTAATAAAACCCTAATCTTATATTTTCTGATAGTAATATATCCTAATATTTAGTTTTGATTGAAAACCGTAGTCTTTGTCGTCATTTTGAAATGACTCGTATTTTTTAACCAAGATCCCAAACCCTTTCTTTTACTTTTGTAATACGTACTATTTTTTTAATCAAAACCCTAATACTAAGTTTTCTTATGGTAGCGTCACCTTTCTTTAGTCAGAACCTCGATCACATGTGTCATTTACGTAACGCCAACTTTATTTGAATCAAAATCCTAATCTTATGCTTTCAATCAAAACCTTAATGCTTTGTTTTATTTTCGGAATGTCTCGTTTTGTTTTTTTATTAAAACACTAACCCTATCTTTCAAAAACACAATCTTTTCTTTCGTAAATTCTTCTCTCTTTCGGTCAAAACAAGAATCCTATGTTTCGTTTCCTTAATAACTTCTATCTGTATATATTTAATCAAAACCCTAATCTTATGTTTTCTAAAAGTAATATCTCCTAATTTTTAGTTTTGAATGAAAACCCTGGTCTTTGTTATCATTTTAAAATGACTCGAATTTTTGAACCAAGACAGCAAAGCCTTTCTTTTCCTTTCGTAATACCTACTATTTTTGAATCAAAACCCTAATCGTAAGTTTTCTGATGGTAGCGTCACCTTTCTTTAGTCAAAACCTCGATCACATGTGTCATTTACGTAACGCCAACTTTATTTGAATCAAAAGCCTAATCTTATGGTTTCAATCAAAACCTTAATGCTTTGTTTTATTTTCGGAATGTCTCGTTTTGTTTTTTTATCAAAACACTAACCCTATCTTTCAAAAACACAATCTTTTCTTTAGTAAAATCTTCTATCTTTCGGTCAAAACAAGAATCCTATGTTTCATTTTCTTAATAACTTCTATCTGTATGTATTTAATGAAAACCCTAATCTTATGTTTCCTACAAGTAATATCTCCTAATTTTCAGTTTTGAATGAAAACCCTAGTCTTTGTTATCATTTTAAAATGACTCGAATTTTTCAACCAAGACAGCAAAGCCTTTCTTTTATTTTCGGAATACCTACTATTTTTGAATCAAAACCCTAATCGTAAGTTTTCTGATGGTAGCGTCACCTTTCTTTAGTCAAAACCTCGATCACATGTGTCATTTACGTAACGCCAACTTTATTTGAATCAAAAGCCTAATCTTATGCTTTCAATCAAAACCTTAATGCTTTGTTTTATTTTCGGAATGTCTCGTTTTGTTTTTTTATCAAAACACTAACCCTATCTTTCAAAAACACAATCTTTTCTTTCGTAAAATCTTCTATCTTTCGGTCAGAACAAGAATCCTATGTTTGATTTTCTTAGTAACTTCTATCTGTATGTATTTAATCGAAACCCTAATCTTATGTTTCCTACAAGTAATATCTTCTAATTTTCAGTTTTGAATGAAAACCCTGGTCTTTGTTATCATTTTAAAATGACTCGAATTTTTCAACCAAGACAGCAAAGCCTTTCTTTTCCTTTCGGAATACCTACTATTTTTAAATCAAAACACTAATCGTAAGTTTTCTGATTGTAGTGTCACCTTCTTTAATCAAAAACTTGATCGTATGTTTTCTTTTCGTAACGCCTACTATATTTGAATCAAAAGCTTAATCTTATGCTTTCAATCAACACACTAATGCTGTGTTTTATTTTCTGAATGTTTCGTTTTGTTTTTTATCAAAACATTAACCCTATCTTTCAAAGCCATAATCTTTTTCTTTTTCTTTCGTAAAGTCTCTTATCTTTCGGTCAAAACAAGAATCATATGTTTCATTTTTCATAATAACCTCTATCTATATGTATTTCATAAAACCCTAATCTTATATTTTCTGATAGTAATATATCCTAATATTTAGTTTTGATTGAAAACCGTAGTCTTTGTCGTCATTTTGAAATGACTCATATTTTTTAACCAAGATCCCAAACCCTTTCTTTTACTTTTGTAATACGTACTATTTTTTAATCAAAACCCTAATACTAAGTTTTCTTATGGTAGCGTCACCTTTCTTTAGTCAGAACTCGATCACATGTGTTATTTACGTAACGCCTACTTTATTTAAATCAAAATCCTAATCTTATGCTTTCAATCAAAACCTTAATGCTTTGTTTTATTTTCGGAATGTCTCGTTTTGTTTTTTTATCAAAACACTAACCCTATCTTTCAAAAACACAATCTTTTCTTTCGTAAATTCTTCTCTCTTTCGGTCAAAACAAGAATCCTATGTTTCGTTTCCTTAATAACTTCTATCTGTATATATTTAATCAAAACCCTAATCTTATGTTTTCTAAAATTAATATCTACTAATTTTTAGTTTTGAATGAAAACCCTGGTCTTTGTTATCATTTTAAAATGACTCGAATTTTTGAACCAAGACAGCAAAGCCTTTCTTTTCCTTTCGTAATTCCTACTATTTTTGAATCAAAACCCTAATCGTAAGTTTTCTGATTGTAGTGTCACCTTTCTTTAATCAAAAACTTGATCGTATGTTTTTTTTTTGTAACGCCTACTATATTTGAATCAAAAGCTTAATCTTATGCTTTAAAT
This sequence comes from Dioscorea alata, assembly GCA_020875875.1. Classification (NCBI taxonomy): domain Eukaryota; kingdom Viridiplantae; phylum Streptophyta; class Magnoliopsida; order Dioscoreales; family Dioscoreaceae; genus Dioscorea; species Dioscorea alata. The sequence goes on along the minus strand of JAFBII010000021.1, from coordinate 1,154,291 downwards.
CAAAACACTAATGCTGTGTTTTATTTTCTGAATGTTTCGTTTTGTTTTTAATCAAAACACTAACCCTATCTTTCAAAGCCATAATCTTTTTCTTTTTCTTTCGTAAAGTATCTTATCTTTCGGTCAAAACAAGAATCATATGTTTCATTTTTCTTAATAACCTCTATCTATATGTATTTAATAAAACCCTAATCTTATGTTTTCTGATAGTAATATATTCTAATTTTTAGTTTTGATTGAAAACCGTAGTCTTTGTTGTCATTTTGAAATGACTCTTATTTTTTAACCAAGATCCCAAACCGTTTCTTTTACTTTTGGAATATCTACTATTTTTTAATCAAAACCCTAATACTAAGTTTTCTTATGGTAGCGTCACCTTTTTTAGTCAAAACCTCGATCACATGTGTCATTTACGTAACGCCAACTTTATTTGAATCAAAAGCCTAATCTTATGCTTTCAATCAAAACCTTAATGCCTTGTTTTATTTTCGGAATGTCTCGTTTTGTTTTTTTATCAAAACACTAACGCTATCTTTCAAAAACACAATCTTTTCTTTCGTAAAATCTTCTATCTTTCGGTCAAAACAAGAATCCTATGTTTCATTTTCTTTAATAACTTCTATTTGTATGTATTTAATCAAAACCCTAATCATGTTTCCTACAAGTAATATCTTCTAATTTTCAGTTTTGAATGAAAACCCTGGTCTTTGTTATCATTTTAAAATGACTCGTATTTTTGAACCAAGACGCCAAAGCCTTTCTTTTCCTTTCGGAATACCTACTATTTTTGAATCAAAACCCTAATCCTAAGTTTTCTGACTGTAGTGTCACTTTTCTTTAATCAAAAACTTGATCGTATGTTTTCTTTTCGTAACGCCTACAATATTTGAATCAAAAGCTTAATCTTATGCTTTCAATCAAAACACTAATGCTGTGTTTTATTTTCTGAATGTTTCGTTTTGTTTTTAATCAAAACACTAATCCTATCTTTCAAAGCCATAATCTTTTTCTTTTTCCTTGGAAAAGTTTCTTATCATTCGGTCAAAACAAGAATCATATGTTTCATTTTCTTAATAACCTCTATCTATATGTATTTAATAAAACACTAATCTTATGTTTTCTGATAGTAATATATCCTAATTTTTAGTTTTGATTGAAAACCATTGTTATTTACGTAACGATTATTTTATTTGAATCAAAAGCCTAATTTTATGTTTTCAATCAAAACCTTAATGCTTTGTTTTATTTTGGGAATGTCTCGTTTTGTTTTTTTATCAAAACACTAAACCTATCTTTCAAAAACATAATCTTTTCTTTCGTAAAATCTTCTATCTTTCGGTCAAAACAAGAATCTTATGTTTCATTTTTCTTAATAACTTCTATCTGTATGTATTTAATCAAAACCCTAATCTTATGTTTTCTGAAATTAATATCTCCTAATTTTTAGTTTGAATGAAAACCCTGGTCTTTGTTATCATTTCAAAATGACTCGTATTTTTGAACAAAGACAGTAAAGCTTTTCTTTTCCTTTGTGAATACCTACTATTTTTGAATCAAATCCCAAATCCTAAGTTTTCTGATTGTAGTGTCACCTTTCTTTAATCAAAAACTTGATCGTATGTTTTCTTTTTGTAACGCCTACTATATTTGTATCAAAAGCTTAATCTTATGCTTTCAATCAAAACACTAATGCTGTGTTTTATTTTCTGAATGTTTCGTTTTGTTTTTAATCAAAACACTAACCCTATCTTTCAAAGCCATAATCTTTTTCTTTTTCTCTCGAAAAGTTTCTTATCATTCGATCAAAACAAGAATCATATGTTTCATTTTCTTAATAACCTCTATCTATATGTATTTAATAAAACACTAATCTTATGTTTTCTGATTGTAATATATTCTAATTTTTAGTTTTGATTGAAAACCGTAGTCTTTGTTGTCATTTTGAAATGACTCTTATTTTTTAACCAAGATCCCAAACCGTTTCTTTTACTTTTGTAATACCTACTATTTTTTAATCAAAACCCTAATACTAAGTTTGCTTATGGTAGCGTCACCTTTCTTTAGTCAAAACCTCGATCACATGTGTTATTTACGTAACGCCAACTTTATTTGAATCAAAAGCCTAATCATATGCTTTCAATCAAAGCCTAATCTTATGCTTTGTTTTATTTTCGGAATGTCTCGTTTTGTTTTTTTATCAAAACACTAACCCTATGTTTCAAAAACATAATCTTTTCTTTCGTAAAATCTTCTATCTTTCGGTCAAAATAAGAATCCTATGTTTCATTTTTTTAATAATTTCTATCTGTATGTATTTAATCAAAACCCTAATCTTATGTTTCCTACAAGTAATATCTTCTAATTTTTAGTTTTGAATGAAAAGCCTGCTCTTTGATATAATTTCAAAATGACTCGTATTTTTGAACCAAGACACCAAAGCCTTTCTTTTCCTTTCGGAATAACTACTATTTTTGAATGAAAACCCAAATCCTAAGTTTTCTGATTGTAGTGTCACCTTTCTTTAATCAAAAACTTGATCGTATGTTTTCTTTTCGTAACGCCTACTATATTTGAATCAAAAGCTTAATCTTATCCTTTCAATCAAAAAACTAATGCTGTGTTTTATTTTCTGAATGTTTCGTTTTGTTTTTAATCAATACACTAAATCCATCTTTCAAAGCCATAATCTTTTTCTTTTTTTTCGATAAGTTTCTTATCTTTCGGTTAAAACAAGAATCATATGTTTCATTTTCTTAATAACCTCTATCTATATGTATTTAATAAAACACTAATCTTATGTTTTCTAATATTAATATATCCTAATTTTTAGTTTTGATTGAAAACAACAGTCTTTGTTGTCATTTTGAAATGACTCGTATTTTTTAACCCAGATCCTAAACCCTTTATTTTACTTTTGGAATACGTACTATTTTTTAATCAAAACCCTAATACTAAGTTTTCTTATGGTAGCGTCACCTTTCTTTAGTCACAACGCCGATCATATGTGTTAATTACGTAACGCCAACTTTATTTGAATCAAAAGCCTAATCTTATGCTTTCAATCAAAACCTTAATGCTTTGTTTTATTTTTGGAATGTCTCGTTTTGTTTTTTTATCAAGACATTAACCCTATCTTTCAAAAACATAATCTATTCTTTCGTAAAATCTTTTATCTTTCGGTCAAAACAAGAATGCTATGTTTTGTTTTCTTAATAACTTCTATCTGTATGTATTTAATCAAAACCCTAATATTATGTTTCCTAAAAGTAATATCTCCTAATTTTTAGTTTTGAATGAAAACCCTGGTCTTTGTTATCATTTTAAAATGACTCATATTTTTGAACCAAGACACCAAAGCCTTTCTTTTCCTTTCGGAATACCTACTATTTTTGAATCAAAACCCTAATCCTAAGTTTCCTGATTGTAGTGTCACCTTTCTTTAATCAAAAACTTGATCGTATGTTTTCTTTTCGTAACGCCTACTATATTTGAATCAAAAGCTTAATCTTATCCTTTCAATCAAAAAACTAATGCTGTGTTTTATTTTCTGAATGTTTCGTTTTGTTTTTAATCAAAACACTAAACCCATCTTTCAAAGCCATAATCTTTTTCTTTTTCTTTCGAAAAGTTTCTTATTTTTCGGTTAAAACAAGAATCATATGTTTCATTTTCTTAATAACCACTATATATATGTATTTAATAAAACCCTAATCTTATGTTTTCTGATAGTAATATATCCTAATTTTTAGTTTTGATTGAAAACCATAATCTTTGTTGTCATTTTGAAATGACTCGTATTTTTTAACCCAGATCCCAAACCCTTTCTTTTACTTTTGGAATACGTTCAATTTTTCAATCAAAACCCTAATACTAAGTTTTCTTATGGTAGCGTCACCTTTCTTTAGTCAAAAACTCGATCATATATATTCTTTATGTAACGTCTACTTTATTTGAATCAAAAGAATAATCTTATGCTTTCAATCAAAACCTTAATGCTTTGTTTTATTTTTGGAATGTCTCGTTTTGTTTTTTTATCAAGACACTAACCCTATCTTTCAAAAACATAATATATTCTTTCGTAAAATCTTCTATCTTTCGTTCAAAACAAGAATCCTATGTTTTGTTTTCTTAATAACTTCTATCTGTATGTATTTAATCAAAACCCTAATATTATGTTTCCTAAAAGTAATATCTCCTAATTTTTAGTTTTGAATGAAAACCCTGGTCTTTGTTATCATTTTAAAATGACCCGTAATTTTGAACCAAGACACCAAAGCCTTTCTTTTCCTTTCGGAATACCTACTATTTTTGAATCAAAACCCTAATCCTAAGTTTTTTGATTGTAGTGTCAACTTTCTTTAATCAAAAACTTGATCGTATGTTTTTTCTTTTCGTAACGCCTACTATATTTGAATCAAAAGCTTAATCTTATGCTTTCAATCAAAAAACTAATGGTATGTTTTTTTTTCTGAATGTTTCATTTTGTTTTTAATCAAAACACTAACCCTATCTTTCAAAGCCATAATCTTTTTCTTTTTCTTTCGAAAATTTTCTTATCTTTCGGTTAAAACAATAATCATATGTTTGATTTTGTTAATAACCTCTATCTACTGTATTTAATAAAACCCTAATCTTATGTTTTCTGATAGTAATATATATTAATTTTTAGTTTTGATTGAAAACCATAGTCTTTGTTGACATTTTGAAATGACTCATATTTTTTAACCCAGATCCCAAACCCTTTCTTTTACTTTTGGAATACGTACTATTTTTTAATCAAAACCCTAATACTAAGTTTTCTTATGGTAGCGTCACCTTTCTTTAGTCAAAACCTCGATCATATGTGTTATTTATGTAACGCCTACTTTATTCGAATCAAAAGCCTAATCTTATGCTTTCAATCAAAACCTTAATGCTTTGTTTTATTTTCGGAAGGTCTCGTTTTGTTTTTTTATCAAGACACTAACCCTATCTTTCAAAAACATAATCTTTTCTTTCGTAAAATCTTCTATCTTTCGGTCAACACAAGAATCCTATGTTTCATTTTCTTAATAACTTCTATCTTTATGTATTTAATCAAAATCCTAATCTTATGTTTCCTAAAAGTAATATCTCCTAATTTTTAGTTTTGAATGAAAACCCTGGTCTTTGTTATCATTTTAAAATGACTCGTATTTTTGAACCAAGACACCAAAGCCTTTCTTTTGCTTTCGGAATACCTACTATTTTTGAATCAAAACCCTAATCCTAAGTTTTCTGATTGTAGTGTCACCTTTCTTTAATAAAAAACTTGATCATATGTTTTCTTTTCGTAACGCCTACAATATTTGAATCAAACGCTTAATCTTATGCTTTCAATCAAAAAACTAAAGCTGTGTTTTTTTTTCTGAATGTTTCGTTTTGTTTTTAATCAAAACACTAGCCCTATTTTTCAAAGCCATAATCTTTTTCTTTTTCTTTCGAAAAGTTTTTTATCTTTCGGTTAAAACAATAATCATATGTTTCATTTTCTTAATAACCTCTATCTATATGTATTTAATAAAATCCAAATTTTATGTTTTATGATAGTAACATATCCTAATTTTTAGTTTTGATTGAAAACCATAGTCTTTGTTGTCGTTTTGAAATGACTCGTATTTTTTAACCCAGATCCCAAACCCTTTCTTTTACTTTTGGAATACGTACTATTTTTTAATCAAAACAGTAATACTAAGTTTTTCTTATGGTAGCGTCACCTTTCTTTAGTCAAAACCTCGATCATATGTGCTCTTTATGTAACGCCTACTTTATTTGAATCAAAAGCCTAATCTTATGCTTTCGATCAAAACCTTAATGCTTTGTTTTATTTTCGGAATGTCTCGTTTTGTTTTTTTATCAAGACAATAACCCTATCTTTCAAAAACATAATCTTTTCATTCGTAAAATCTTCTATCTTTCGGTCAAAACAAGAATCCTATGTTTCGTTTTCTTAATAACTTCTATGTGTATGTATTTAATCAAAACCCTAATCTTATGTTTCCTAAAAGTAATATCTCCTAATTTTTAGTATTGAATGAAAACCCTGGTCTTTGTTATCATTTTAAAATGACTCGTATTTTTGAACCAAGACACCAAAGCCTTTCTTTTCCTTTCGTAATACCTACTATTTTTTAATCAAAACCCTAATCCTAAGTTTTCAGATTGTAGTGTCACCTTTCTTTAATCAAAAACTTGATCGTATGTTTTTCTTTTCGTAACGCCTACTATATTTGAATCAAAATCTTAATCTTAACGTTTCAATCAAAAAACTAATGCTGTGTTTTTTTTCTCTGAATGTTTCGTTTTGTTTTCAATCAAAACACTAACCTTATCTTTCTAAGCCTCAGTCTTTTTCTTTTTCTTTTGAAAAGTTTCTTATCTTTCGGTTAAAACAATAATCATATGTTTCATTTTCTTAATAACCTCTATCTATATGTATTTAATAAAACCCTAATTTTATGTTTTCTAATAGTAATATATCCTAATTTTTAGTTTTGATTGAAAACCATAGTCTTTGTTGTCATTTTGAAATGACTCGTATTTTTTAACCCAGATCCCAAACCCTTTCTTTTACTTTTGGAATACGTACTATTTTTTAATCAAAACCCTAATACTAAGTTTTCTTATGGTAGCGTCACCTTTCTTTAGTCAAAACCTCGATCATATGTGCTCTTTATGTAACGCCTACTTTATTTGAATCAAAAGCCTAATCTTATGCTTTCAATCAAAACCTTAATGCTTTATTTTATTTTCGGAATGTCTCGTTTTGTTTTTTTATCAAAACACTAACCTTATCTTTCAAAAACATAATCTTTTCTTTCGTAAAATCTTCTATCTTTCGGTCAAAACAAGAATCCTATGTTTCTTTTTCTTAATAACTTCTATCTGTATGTATTTAATCAAAACCCTAATCTTATGTTTCCTAAAAGTAATATCTCCTAATTTTTAGTTTTGAATGAAAACCATGGTCTTTGTTATCATTTTAAAATGACTCATATTTTTGAAGCAAGACACCAAAGCCTTTCTTTTCCTTTCGGAATACCTACTATTTTTGAATCAAAACCCTAATCCTAAGTTTTCTGATTGTAGTGTCACCTTTCTTTAATCAAAAACTTGATCGTATGTTTTCTTTTCGTAACGCCTACTATATTTGAATCAAAAGCTTAATTTTATGCTTTCAATCAAAAAACTAATGCTGTGTTTTTTTTTCTGAATGTTTCGTTTTGTTTTTAATCAAAACAATAACCCTATCTTTCAAAGCCACAATCTTTTTCTTTTTCTTTCGAAAAGTTTCTTATCTTTCGGTTAAAACAATAATCATATGTTTCATTTTCTTAATAACCTCTATCTATATGTATTTAATAAAACCCTAATTTTATGTTTTCTGATAGTAATATATCCTAATTTTTAGTTTTGATTGAAAACCATAGTCTTTGTTGTCATTTTGAAATGACTCGTATTTTTTAAGCCAGATCCCAAACCCTTTCTTTTACTTTTGGAATACGTACTATTTTTTAATCAAAACCCTAATATTAAGTTTTCTTATGGTAGCGTCAGCTTTCTTTAGTCAAAACCTCGATCATATGTGCTCTTTATGTAACGCCTACTTTATTTGAATCAAAAGCCTAATCTTATGCTTTCAATCAAAACCTTAATGCTTTGTTTTATTTTCGGAATGTCTCGTTTTGTTTTTTTATCAAGCCACTAACCCTATCTTTCAAAAACATAATCTTTTCTTTCGTAAAATCTTCTATCTTTCGGTCAAAATCCTATGTTTCGTTTTCTTAATAACTTCTTTCTGTATGTATTTAATCAAAACCCTAATCTTATGTTTCCTAAAAGTAATATCTCCTAATTTTTAGTTTTGAATGAAAACCCTGGTCTTTGTTATCATTTTAAAATGACTCGTATTTTTGAAGCAAGACACCAAAGCCTTTCTTTTCCTTTCGGAATACCTACAATTTTTGAATCAAAACCCTAATCCTAAGTTTTCTGATTGTAGTGTCACCTTTCTTTAATCAAAAACTTGATCGTATGTTTTCTTTTCGTAACGCCTACTATATTTGAATCAAAATCTTAATCTTATGCTTTCAATCAAAAAACTAATGCTGTGTTGTTTTTTTCTGAATGTTTCGTTTTGTTTTTAATCAAAACACTAACCCTATCTTTCAAAGCCACAATTTTTTCTTTTTCTTTCGAAAAGTTTCTTATCTTTCGGTTAAAAATATAATCATATGTTTCATTTTCTTAATAACCTCTATCTGTATGTATTTAATAAAACCCTAATTTTATGTTTTCTTATAGTAATATATCCTAATTTTTAGTTTTGATTGAAAACCATAGTCTTTGTTGTCATTTTGAAATGACTCGTATTTTTTAACCCAGATCCCAAACCCTTTCTTTTACTTTTGGAATACGTACTATTTTTTAATCAAAACCCTAATACTAAGTTTTCTTATGGTAGCGCCACATTTCTTTATTCAAAACCTCGATCATATGTGCTATTTATGTAACGCCTACTTTATTTGAATCAAAAGGCTAATCTTATGCTTTCAATCAAAACCTTAATGCTTTGTTTTATTTTCGGAATGTCTCGTTTTGTTTTTTTATCAAGACACTAACCCTATCTTTCAAAAACATAATCTTTTTTTTCGTAAAATTTTCTATCTTTCGGTCAACACAAGAATCCTATGCTTTCTTTTCTTAATAACTTCTATCTGTATGTATTTAATCAAAACCCTAATCTTATGTTTCCTAAACTTAATATCTCCTAATTTTTAGTTTTGAATGAAAAACCTGGTCTTTGTTATCATTTTAAAATAACTCGTATTTTTGAACCAAGACACCAAAGCCTTTCTTTTCCTTTCGGAATACCTACAATTTTTGAATCAAAACCCTAATCCTAAGTTTTCTGATTGTAGTGTCACCTTTCTGTAATCAAAAACTTGATTGTATGTTTTCTTTTCGTAACGCCTACTATATTTAAATCAAAAGCTTAATCTTGCGCTTTCAATCAAAAAACTAATGCTGTGCTTTTTTTCTGAATGTTTCGTTTTGTTTTTAATCAAAACACCAACCCTATCTTTCAAAGCCACAATCTTTTTCTTTTTCTTTCGAAAAGTTTCTTATCTTTCGGTTAAAACAATAATCATATGTTTCATTTTCTTAATAACATCTATCTATATGTATTTAATAAAACCCTAATTTTATGTTTTCTGATAGTAATATATCCTAATTTTTAGTTTTGATTGAAAACCATAGTCTTTGTTGTCATTTTGAAATGACTCGTATTTTTTAACCCAGATCCCAAACCCTTTCTTTTACTTTTGGAATACGTACTATGTTTTAATCAAAACCCTAATACTAAGTTTTCTTATGGTAGCGTCACCTTTCTTTAGTCAAAACCTCGATCATATGTGCTCTTTATGTAACGCCTACTTTATTTGAATCAAAAGGCTAATCTTATGCTTTCAATCAAAACCTTAATGCTTTGTTTTATTTTCGGAATGTCTCGTTTTGTTTTTTTATCAAGACACTAACCCTATCTTTCAAAAACATAATCTTTTTTTCGTAAAATCTTCTATCTTTCGGTCAACACAAGAATCCTATGCTTCGTTTTCTTAATAACTTCTATCTGTATGTATTTAATCAAAACCCTAATCGTATGTTTCCTAAAAGTAATATCTCCTAATTTTTAGTTTTGAATGAAAACCCTGATCTTTGTTATCATTTTAAAATGACTAATATTTTTTGAACCAAGACACCAAAGCCTTTCTTTTCCTTTCGTAATATCTACTATTTTTGAATCAAAACCCTAATCCTAAGTTTCTGATTGTAGTGTCACCTTTCTCTAATCAAAAACTTGATCGTATGTTTTCTTTTCGTAACGCCTACTATATTTGAATCAAAATCTTAATCTTATGCTTTCAATCAAAAAACTAATGCTGTGTTGTTTTTTTCTGAATGTTTCGTTTTGTTTTTAATCAAAACACTAACCCTATCTCTCAAAGCCACAATTTTTTCTTTTTCTTTCGAAAAGTTTCTTATCTTTCGGTTAAAAATATAATCATATGTTTCATTTTCTTAATAACCTCTATCTATATGTATTTAATAAAACCCTAATTTTATGTTTTCTTATAGTAATATATCCTAATTTTTAGTTTTGATTGAAAACCATAGTCTTTGTTGTCATTTTGAAATGACTCGTATTTTTTCACCCAGATCCCAAACCCTTTCTTTTACTTTTGGAATACGTACTATTTTTTAAACAAAACCCTAATATTAAGTTTTCTTATGGTAGCGCCACATTTCTTTATTCAAAACCTCGATCATATGTGCTCTTTATGTAACGCCTACTTTATTTGAATCAAAAGGCTAATCTTATGCTTTCAATCAAAACCTTAATGCTTTGTTTTATTTTCGGAATGTCTCGTTTTGTTTTTTTATCAAGACACTAACCCTATCTTTCAAAAACATAATCTTTTTTTTCGTAAAATTTTCTATCTTTCGGTCAACACAAGAATCCTATGCTTCGTTTTCTTAATAACTTCTATCTGTATGTATTTAATCAAAACCCTAATCTTATGTTTCCTAAAATTAATATCTCCTAATTTTTAGTTTTGAATGAAAACCCTGGTCTTTGTTATCATTTTAAAATGACTCGTATTTTTGAACCAAGACACCAAAGGCTTTCTTTTCCTTTCGGAATACCTACAATTTTTGAATCAAAACCCTAATCCTAAGTTTTCTGATTGTAGTGTCACCTTTCTGTAATCAAAAACTTGATCGTATGTTTTCTTTTCGTAACGCCTACTATATTTGAATCAAAATCTTAATCTTATGCTTTCAATCAAAAAACTAATGCTGTGTTGTTTTTTTCTGAATGTTTCGTTTTGTTTTTAATCAAAACACTAACCCTATCTCTCAAAGCCACAATTTTTTCTTTTTCTTTCGAAAAGTTTCTTATCTTTCGGTTAAAAATATAATCATATGTTTCATTTTCTTAATAACCTCTATCTATATGTATTTAATAAAACCCTAATTTTATGTTTTCTTATAGTAATATATCCTAATTTTTAGTTTTGATTGAAAACCATAGTCTTTGTTGTCATTTTGAAATGACTCGTATTTTTTCACCCAGATCCCAAACCCTTTCTTTTACTTTTGGAATACGTACTATTTTTTAATCAAAACCCTAATACTAAGTTTTCTTATGGTAGCGCCACATTTCTTTATTCAAAACCTCGATCATATGTGCTATTTATGTAACGCCTACTTTATTTGAATCAAAAGGCTAATATTATGCTTTCAATCAAAACCTTAATGCTTTGTTTTATTTTCGGAATGTCTCGTTTTGTTTTTTTATCAAGACACTAACCCTATCTTTCAAAAACATAATCTTTTTTTTCGTAAAATTTTCTATCTTTCGGTCAACACAAGAATCCTATGCTTCGTTTTCTTAATAACTTCTATCTGTATGTATTTAATCAAAACCCTAATCTTATGTTTCCTAAAATTAATATCTCCTAATTTTTAGTTTTGAATGAAAACCCTGGTCTTTGTTATCATTTTAAAATGACTCGTATTTTTGAACCAAGACACCAAAGCCTTTCTTTTCCTTTCGGAATACCTACAATTTTTGAATCAAAACCCTAATCCTAAGTTTTCTGATTGTAGTGTCACCTTTCTGTAATCAAAAACTTGATCGTATGTTTTCTTTTCGTAACGCCTACTATTTTTGAATCAAAAGCTTAATCTTACGCTTTCAATCAAAAAACTAATGCTGTGTTTTTTTTCTGAATGTTTCGTTTTGTTTTTAATCAAAACACTAACCCTATCTTTCAAAGCCACAATCTTTTTCTTTTTCTTTCGAAAAGTTTCTTATCTTTCGGTTAAAACAATAATCATATGTTTCATTTTCTTAATAACATCTATCTATATGTATTTAATAAAACCCTAATTTTATGTTTTCTGATAGTAATATATCCTAATTTTTGGTTTTGATTGAAAACCATAGTCTTTGTTGTCATTTTGAAATGACTCGTATTTTTTAACCCAGATCCCAAACCCTTTCTTTTACTTTTGGAATACGTACTATTTTTTAATCAAAACCCTAATACTAAGTTTTCTTATGGTAGCGCCACATTTCTTTATTCAAAACCTCGATCATATGTGCTCTTTATGTAATGCCTACTTTATTTGAATCAAAAGGCTAATCTTATGCTTTCAATCAAAACCTTAATGCTTTGTTTTATTTTCGGAATGTCTCGTTTTGTTTTTTTATCAAGACACTAACCCTATCTTTCAAAAACATAATCTTTTTTTTCGTAAAATTTTCTATCTTTCAGTCAACACAAGAATCCTATGCTTCGTTTTCTTAATAACTTCTATCTGTATGTATTTAATCAAAACCCTAATCTTATGTTTCCTAAAATTAATATCTCCTAATTTTTAGTTTTGAATGAAAACCCTGATCTTTGTTATCATTTTAAAATGACTCGTATTTTTGAATCAAGACACCAAAGCCTTTCTTTTCCTTTCGGAATACCTACTATTTTTGAATCAAAACCCTAATCCTAAGTTTTCTGATTGTAGTGTCACCTTTCTTTAATCAAAAACTTGATCGTATGTTTTCTTTTCGTAACGCCTACTATATTTGAATCAAAATCTTAATCTTATGCTTTCAATCAAAAAACTAATGCTGTGTTGTTTTTTTCTGAATGTTTCGTTTTGTTTTTAATCAAAACAATAACCCTATCTTTCAAAGCCACAATTTTTTCTTTTTCTTTCGAAAAGTTTCTTATCTTTCGGTTAAAAATATAATCATATGTTTCATTTTCTTAATAACCTCTATCTATATGTATTTAATAAAACCCTAATTTTATGTTTTCTAATAGTAATATATCCTAATTTTTAGTTTTGATTGAAAACCATAGTCTTTGTTGTCATTTTGAAATGACTCGTATTTTTTAACCCAGATCCCAAACCCTTTCTTTTACTTTTGGAATACGTACTATTTTTTAATCAAAACCCTAATACTAAGTTTTCTTATGGTAGCGCCACATTTCTTTATTCAAAACCTCGATCATATGTGCTATTTATGTAACGCCTACTTTATTGAATCAAAAGGCTAATCTTATGCTTTCAATCAAAACCTTAATGCTTTGTTTTATTTTCGGAATGTCTCGTTTTGTTTTTTATCAAGACACTAACCCTATCTTTCAAAAACATAATCTTTTTTTCGTAAAATTTTCTATCTTCGGTCAACACAAGAATCCTATGCTTCGTTTTCTTAATAACTTCTATCTGTATGTATTTAATCAAAACCCTAATCTTATGGTTCCTAAAATTAATATCTCCTAATTTTTAGTTTTGAATGAAAACCCTGGTCTTTGTTATCATTTTAAATGACTCGTATTTTTGAACCAAGACACCAAAGCCTTTCTTTTCCTTTCGGAATACCTACAATTTTTGAATCAAAACCCTAATCCTAAGTTTTCTGATTGTAGTGTCACCTTTCTGTAATCAAAAACTTGATCATATGTTTTCTTTTCGTAACGCCTACTATATTTAAATCAAAAGCTTAATCTTACGCTTTCAATCAAAAAACTAATGCTGTGTTTTTTTCTGAATGTTTCGTTTGTTTTTAATCAAAACACTAACCATATCTTTCAAAGCCACAATCTTTTTCTTTTTCTTTCGAAAAGTTTCTTATCTTTCGGTTAAAACAATAATCATATGTTTCATTTTCTTAATAACCTCTATCTGTATGTATTTAATAAAACCCTAATTTTATGTTTTCTGATAGTAATATATCCTAATTTTTAGTTTTGATTGAAAACCATAGTCTTTGTTGTCATTTTGAAATGACTCGTATTTTTAACCCAGATCCCAAACCCTTTCTTTACTTTTGGAATACGTACTATTTTTTAATCAAAACCCTAATACTAAGTTTTCTTATGGTAGCGCCACATTTCTTTATTCAAAACCTCGATCATATGTGCTATTTATGTAACGCCTACTTTATTTGAATCAAAAGGCTAATCTTATGCTTTCAATCAAAACCTTAATGCTTTGTTTTATTTTCGGAATGTCTCGTTTTGTTTTTTATCAAGACACTAACCCTATCTTTCAAAAACATAATCTTTTTTTTTCGTAAAATTTTCTATCTTTCGGTCAACACAAGAATCCTATGCTTCGTTTTCTTAATAACTTCTATCTGTATGTATTTAATCAAAACCCTAATCTTATGTTCCTAAAATTAATATCTCCTAATTTTTAGTTTGAATGAAAACCCTGGTCTTTGTTATCATTTTAAAATGACTCGTATTTTTGAACCAAGACACCAAAGCCTTTCTTTTCCTTTCGGAATACCTACAATTTTTGAATCCAAAACCCTAATCCTAAGTTTTCTGATTGTAGTGTCACCTTTCTGTAATCAAAAACTTGATCGTATGTTTTCTTTTCGTAACGCCTACTATATTTAATCAAAAGCTTAATCTTACGCTTTCAATCAAAAAACTAATGCTGTGTTTTTTTCTGAATGTTTCGTTTTGTTTTTAATCAAAACACTAACCATATCTTTCAAAGCCACAATCTTTTTCTTTTTCTTTCGAAAAGTTTCTTATCTTTCGGTTAAAACAATAATCATATGTTTCATTTTCTTAATAACCTCTATCTGTATGTATTTAATAAAACCCTAATTTTATGTTTTCTGATAGTAATATATCCTAATTTTTAGTTTTGATTGAAAACCATAGTCTTTGTTGTCATTTTGAAATGACTCGTATTTTTTAACCCAGATCCCAAACCCTTTCTTTTACTTTTGGAATACGTACTATTTTTTAATCAAAACCCTAATACTAAGTTTTCTTATGGTAGCGCCACATTTCTTTATTCAAAACCTCGATCATATGTGCTATTTATGTAACGCCTACTTTATTTGAATCAAAAGGCTAATCTTATGCTTTCAATCAAAACCTTAATGCTTTGTTTTATTTTCGGAATGTCTCGTTTTGTTTTTTTATCAAGACACTAACCCTATCTTTCAAAAACATAATCTTTTTTTTCGTAAAATTTTCTATCTTTCGGTCAACACAAGAATCCTATGCTTCGTTTTCTTAATAACTTCTATCTGTATGTATTTAATCAAAACCCTAATCTTATGTTTCCTAAAATTAATATCTCCTAATTTTTAGTTTTGAATGAAAACCCTGGTCTTTGTTATCATTTTAAAATGACTCGTATTTTTGAACCAAGACACCAAAGCCTTTCTTTTCCTTTCGGAATACCTACAATTTTTGAATCAAAACCCTAATCCTAAGTTTTCTGATTGTAGTGTCACCTTTCTGTAATCAAAAACTTGATCGTATGTTTTCTTTTCGTAACGCCTACTATATTTGAATCAAAATCTTAATCTTAACGTTTCAATCAAAAAACTAATGCTGTGTTTTTTTTCTCTGAATGTTTCGTTTTGTTTTTAATCAAAACACTAACCCTATCTTTCTAAGCCTCAGTCTTTTTCTTTTTCTTTTGAAAAGTTTCTTATCTTTCGGTTAAAACAATAATCATATGTTTCATTTTCTTAATAACCTCTATCTATATGTATTTAATAAAACCCTAATTTTATGTTTTCTGATAGTAATATATCCTAATTTTTAGTTTGATTGAAAACCATAGTCTTTGTTGTCATTTTGAAATGACTCGTATTTTTTAACCCAGATCCAAACCCTTTCTTTTACTTTTGGAATACGTACTATTTTTTAATCAAACCCTAATACTAAGTTTTCTTATGGTAGCGTCACCTTTCTTAGTCAAAACCTCGATCATATGTGCTCTTTATGTAACGCCTACTTTATTTGAATCAAAAGCCTAATCTTATGCTTTCAATCAAAACCTTAATGCTTTATTTTATTTTCGGAATGTCTCGTTTTGTTTTTTTATCAAGACACTAACCTTATCTTTCAAAAACATAATCTTTTCTTTCGTAAAATCTTCTATCTTTCGGTTAAAAACAAGAATCCTATGTTTCTTTTTCTTAATAACTTCTATCTGTATGTATTTAATCAAAACCCTAATCTTATGTTTCTTAAAGTAATATCTCCTAATTTTTAGTTTGAATGAAAACCATGGTCTTTGTTATCATTTTAAAATGACTCATATTTTTGAAGCAAGACACCAAAGCCTTTCTTTCCTTTCGGAATACCTACTATTTTTGAATCAAAACCCTAATCCTAAGTTTTCTGATTGTAGTGTCACCTTTATTTAATCAAAAACTTGATCGTATGTTTTCTTTCGTAACGCCTACTATATTTGAATCAAAAGCTTAATTTATGCTTTCAATCAAAAACTAATGCTGTGTTTTTTTTCTGAATGTTTCGTTTTGTTTTTAATCAAACCATAACCCTATCTTTCAAGCCACAATCTTTTTCTTTTCTTTCGAAAAGTTTCTTATCTTTCGGTTAAAACAATAATCATATGTTTCATTTTCTTAATAACCTCTATCTATATGTATTTATAAAACCCTAATTTTATGTTTTCTGATAGTAAATATATCCTAATTTTTAGTTTGATTGAAAACCATAGTCTTTGTTGTCATTTTGAAATGACTCGTATTTTTTAAGCCAGATCCCAACCCTTTGTTTTTACTTTTGGAATACGTACTATTTTTTAATCAAAACCCTAATATTACGTTTTCTTATGGTAGCGTCACCTTTCTTTAGTCAAAACCTCGATCATATGTGCTCTTTATGTAACGCCTACTTTATTTGAATCAAAAGCCTAATCTTATGCTTTCAATCAAACCTTAATGCTTGTTTTATTTTCGGAATGTCTCGTTTTGTTTTTTTATCAAGCCACTAACCCTATCTTTCAAAACATAATCTTTTTTTTTCGTAAAATTTCTATCTTTCGGTCAAACAAGAATCCTATGTTTCGTTTTCTTAATAACTTCTATCTGTATGTATTTAATCAAAACCCTAATCTTATGTTTCCTAAAAGTAATATCTCCTAATTTTTAGTTTTGAATGAAAACCCTGGTCTTTGTTATCATTTTAAAATGACTCGTATTTTTGAACCAAGACACCAAAGCCTTTCTTTTCCTTTCGGAATACCTACATTTTTGAATCAAAACCCTAATCTACTAAGTTTTCTGATTGTAGTGTCACCTTTCTGTAATCAAAAACTTGATCGTATGTTTTCTTTTCGTAACGCCTACATATTTGAAATCAAAAGCTTAATCTTATGCTTTCAATCAAAAAACTAATGCTGTGTTTTTTTTCTGAATGTTTCGTTTTGTTTTTAATCAAAACACTAACCCTATCTTTCAAAGCCACAATCTTTTCTTTTTCTTTCGAAAAGTTTCTTATCTTTCGGTTAAAACATAATCATATGTTTCATTTTCTTAATAACCTCTATCTATATGTATTTAATAAAACCCTAATTTTATGTTTTCTGATAGTATATATCCTAATTTTTAGTTTGATTGAAAACCATAGTCTTTGTTGTCATTTTGAAATGACTCGTATTTTTTAACCCAGATCCCAAACCCTTTCTTTTACTTTTGGAATACGTACTATTTTTTAATCAAACCCTAATACTAAGTTTTCTTATGGTAGCGCCACATTTCTTTATTCAAACCTCGATCATATGTGCTATTTATGTAACGCCTACTTATTTGAATCAAAAGGCTAATCTTATGCTTTCAATCAACCTTAATGCTTTGTTTTATTTTCGGAATGTCTCGTTTTGTTTTTTTATCAAGACACTAACCCTATCTTCAACAACATAATCTTTTTTTTTCTCGTAAAATTTCTCTATCTTTAGGTCAACACAAGAATCCTATGCTTAGTTTTCTTAATAACTTCTATCTGTATGTATTTAATCAAAACCCTAATCTTATGTTTCCTGAAAATTAATATCTCCTAATTTTAGTTTGAATGAAAACCCTAGGTCTTTGTTATCATTTTAAAATGACTCGTATTTTTGAACCAAGACAACCAAGCCTTTCTTTTCCTTTCGGAATACCTACAATTTTTTGAATCAAAACCCTAATCTAAGTTTTCTGATTGTAGTGTCACCTTTCTTAATCAAAAAACTTGATTCGTATGTTTCTTTCGTAACGCCTACTATATTTTAAATCAAAAGCTTAATTTACGCTTTCAATCAAAAACTAACTGCTGTGTTTTTTTTTCTGAATGTTTCGTTTTGTTTTAATCAAAACACTAACCCTATCTTTCAAAGCCACAATCTTTTTCTTTTTCTTTCGAAAAGTTTCTTATCTTTCGGTTAAAAACAATAATCATATGTTCATTTTCTTATAACCTCTATCTATATGTATTTAATAAAACCCTAATTTATGTTTTCTCTGATAGTATATATCCTAATTTTTAGTTTTGATTGAAACCATAGTCTTTGTTGTCATTTTGAAATGACTCGTATTTTTACCAAGATCCCAAACCCTTTCTTTTACTTTTGGAATACGTACTATTTTTAATCAAAACCCTAATACTAAGTTTTCTTATGGTAGCGCACCTTTCTTTATTCAAAACCTCGATCATATGTGCTATTTATGTAACGCCTACTTTATTTGAATCAAAAGGCTAATCTTATGCTTTCAATCAAAACCTTAATGCTTTGTTTTATTTTCGGAATGTCTCGTTTTGTTTTTTTATCAAGACACTAACCCTATCTTTCAAAAACATAATCTTTTTTTTCGTAAA
>JAFBII010000021.1:1039051-1134554 GCA_020875875.1 Dioscorea alata | reverse complement strand
AAAAATAAGATTAGGGTTTTATTAATACATATAGATAGAGGTATTAAGAAAATGAAACATAGGATTCTTGTTTTGACCGAAAGATAAGAGACTTTACGAAAGAAAAAGAAAAAGATTATGGCTTTGAAAGATAGGGTTAGTGTTTTGATTAAAAACAAAACGAAACATTCAGAAAATAAAACACAGCATTGGGTTTGATTGAAAGAATATAAGATTTAAGCTTTTGATTCAAATATAGTAGGTGTTACGAAAATAAAAACATATGATCAGTTTTGTTATTAAATAAAGGTGACCCTACAAGAAGTAACTTAGGATTATGGTTTTGAATAGAAATAGCAGGTATTCCGAAAGGAAAAGGAAGGCTTTGGTGTCTTGGTTTAAAAATAATATCATTTTAAAAATGATAAACAAGACCCAGGATTGTCATTCAAAACAAAAAATTAGGAGATATTACTTTAGGAAAACATAAGATTATGGTTTGATTAAATACTAACAGATAGAAGTTATTACAGGAAATGCAACATAGGATTCGTTGTTTTGAACCGAAAAGAATAGAAGATGTTAACGAAAGAAAAAAGAAAAGATTATGGTTTTGAAAGATAGGGTTAGTGTTTTGATAAAAAAACAAAACGAGACATTCCGAAAATAAAACAAAGCATTAAGGTTTTGATTGAAAGCATAAGATTAGGCTTTTGATTCAAATAAAGTAGGCGTTACGTAAAGAACACATATGATCGAGGTTTTGACTAAAGAAAGGTGACGCGACCATAAGAAAACTTAGTATTAGGGTTTTGATTAAAAAATAGTAGGTATTCCAAAAGTAAAAGAAAGGGTTTGGGATCTTGGTTAAAAAATACGAGTCATTTCAAAATGACAACAAAGACTACGGTTTTCAATCAAAACTAAAAATTAGGATATATTACTATCAGAAAACATAAGATTAGGGTTTTATTAAATACATATAGATAGAGGTTATTAAGAAAATGAAACATATGATTCTTGTTTTGACCGAAAGATAAGAGACTTTACGAAAGAAAAAGAAAAAGATTATGGCTTTGAAAGATAGGGTTAGTGTTTGATTAAAAACAAAACGAAACATTCAGAAAATAAAACACAGCATTAGGGTTTTGATTGAAAGCATAAGATTAAGCTTTTGATTCAAATATAGTAGGCGTTACGAAAAGAAAACATATGATCAAGTTTTTGATTAAAGAAAGGTGACACTACAATCAGAAAACTTAGGATTAGGGTTTTGATTCAAAAATAGTAGGTATTCCGAAAGGAAAAGAAAGGCTTTGGTGTCTTGGTTCAAAAATACGAGTCATTTTAAAATGATAACAAAGACCAGGGTTTTCATTCAAAACTAAAAATTAGGAGATATTACTTTTAGGAAACATAAGATTAGGGTTTTGATTAAATACATACAGATAGAAGTTATTAAGAAAATGAAACATAGGATTCTTGTTTTGACCGAAAGATAGAAGATTTTACGAAAGAAAAAGAAAAGATTATGGTTTTGAAAGATAGGGTTAGTGTTTTGATAAAAAAACAAAACGAGACATTCCGAAAATAAAACAAAGCATTAAGGTTTTGATTGAAAGCATAAGATTAGGCTTTTGATTCAAATAAAGTAGGCGTTACGTAAAGAACACATATGATCGAGGTTTTGACTAAAGAAAGGTGACGCTACCATAAGAAAACTTAGTATTAGGGTTTTGATTAAAAAATAGTAGGTATTCCAAAAGTAAAAGAAAGGGTTTGGGATCTTGGTTAAAAAATACGAGTCATTTCAAAATGACAACAAAGACTACGGTTTTCAATCAAAACTAAAAATTAGGATATATTACTATCAGAAAACATAAGATTAGGGTTTTATTAAATACATATAGATAGAGGTTATTAAGAAAATGAAACATATGATTCTTGTTTTGACCGAAAGATAAGAGACTTTACGAAAGAAAAAGAAAAAGATTATGGCTTTGAAAGATAGGGTTAGTGTTTTGATTAAAAACAAAACGAAACATTCAGAAAATAAAACACAGCATTAGGGTTTTGATTGAAAGCATAAGATTAAGCTTTTGATTCAAATATAGTAGGCGTTACGAAAAGAAAACATATGATCAAGTTTTGATTAAAGAAAGGTGACACTACAATCAGAAAACTTAGGATTAGGGTTTTGATTCAAAAATAGTAGGTATTCCGAAAGGAAAGAAAGGCTTTGGTGTCTTGGTTCAAAAATACGAGTCATTTTAAAATGATAACAAAGACCAGGGTTTTCATTCAAAACTAAAAATTAGGAGATATTACTTTTAGGAAACATAAGATTAGGGTTTTGATTAAATACATACAGATAGAAGTTATTAAGAAAATGAAACATAGGATTCTTGTTTTGACCGAAAGATAGAAGATTTTACGAAAGAAAAAGAAAAGATTATGGTTTTGAAAGATAGGGTTAGTGTTTTGATAAAAAAACAAAACGAGACATTCCGAAAATAAAACAAAGCATTAAGGTTTTGATTGAAAGCATAAGATTAGGCTTTTGATTCAAATAAAGTAGGCGTTACGTAAAGAACACATATGATCGAGGTTTTGACTAAAGAAAGGTGACGCTACCATAAGAAAACTTAGTATTAGGGTTTTGATTAAAAAATAGTAGGTATTCCAAAAGTAAAAGAAAGGGTTTGGGATCTTGGTTAAAAAATACGAGTCATTTCAAAATGACAACAAAGACTACGGTTTTCAATCAAAACTAAAAATTAGGATATATTACTATCAGAAAACATAAGATTAGGGTTTTATTAAATACATATAGATAGAGGTTATTAAGAAAATGAAACATATGATTCTTGTTTTGACCGAAAGATAAGAGACTTTACGAAAGAAAAAGAAAAAGATTATGGCTTTGAAAGATAGGGTTAGTGTTTTGATTAAAAACAAAACGAAACATTCAGAAAATAAAACACAGCATTAGGGTTTTGATTGAAAGCATAAGATTAAGCTTTTGATTCAAATATAGTAGGCGTTACGAAAAGAAAACATATGATCAAGTTTTTGATTAAAGAAAGGTGACACTACAATCAGAAAACTTAGGATTAGGGTTTTGATTCAAAAATAGTAGGTATTCCGAAAGGAAAAGAAAGGCTTTGGTGTCTTGGTTCAAAAATACGAGTCATTTTAAAATGATAACAAAGACCAGGGTTTTCATTCAAAACTAAAAATTAGGAGATATTACTTTTAGGAAACATAAGATTAGGGTTTTGATTAAATACATACAGATAGAAGTTATTAAGAAAATGAAACATAGGATTCTTGTTTTGACCGAAAGATAGAAGATTTTACGAAAGAAAAAGAAAAGATTATGGTTTTGAAAGATAGGGTTAGTGTTTTGATAAAAAAACAAAACGAGACATTCCGAAAATAAAACAAAGCATTAAGGTTTTGATTGAAAGCATAAGATTAGGCTTTTGATTCAAATAAAGTAGGCGTTACGTAAAGAACACATATGATCGAGGTTTTGACTAAAGAAAGGTGACGCTACCATAAGAAAACTTAGTATTAGGGTTTTGATTAAAAAATAGTAGGTATTCCAAAAGTAAAAGAAAGGGTTTGGGATCTTGGTTAAAAAATACGAGTCATTTCAAAATGACAACAAAGACTACGGTTTTCAATCAAAACTAAAAATTAGGATATATTACTATCAGAAAACATAAGATTAGGGTTTTATTAAATACATATAGATAGAGGTTATTAAGAAAATGAAACATATGATTCTTGTTTTGACCGAAAGATAAGAGACTTTACGAAAGAAAAAGAAAAAGATTATGGCTTTGAAAGATAGGGTTAGTGTTTTGATTAAAAACAAAACGAAACATTCAGAAAATAAAACACAGCATTAGGGTTTTGATTGAAAGCATAAGATTAAGCTTTTGATTCAAATATAGTAGGCGTTACGAAAAGAAAACATATGATCAAGTTTTTGATTAAAGAAAGGTGACACTACAATCAGAAAACTTAGGATTAGGGTTTTGATTCAAAAATAGTAGGTATTCCGAAAGGAAAAGAAAGGCTTTGGTGTCTTGGTTCAAAAATACGAGTCATTTTAAAATGATAACAAAGACCAGGGTTTTCATTCAAAACTAAAAATTAGGAGATATTACTTTTAGGAAACATAAGATTAGGGTTTTGATTAAATACATACAGATAGAAGTTATTAAGAAAATGAAACATAGGATTCTTGTTTTGACCGAAAGATAGAAGATTTTACGAAAGAAAAAGAAAAGATTATGGTTTTGAAAGATAGGGTTAGTGTTTTGATAAAAAACAAAACGAGACATTCCGAAAATAAAACAAAGCATTAAGGTTTTGATTGAAAGCATAAGATTAGGCTTTTGATTCAAATAAAGTAGGCGTTACGTAAAGAACACATATGATCGAGGTTTTGACTAAAGAAAGGTGACGCTACCATAAGAAAACTTAGTATTAGGGTTTTGATTAAAAAATAGTAGGTATTCCAAAAGTAAAAGAAAGGGTTTGGGATCTTGGTTAAAAAATACGAGTCATTTCAAAATGACAACAAAGACTACGGTTTTCAATCAAAACTAAAAATTAGGATATATTACTATCAGAAAACATAAGATTAGGGTTTTATTAAATACATATAGATAGAGGTTATTAAGAAAATGAAACATATGATTCTTGTTTTGACCGAAAGATAAGAGACTTTACGAAAGAAAAAGAAAAAGATTATGGCTTTGAAAGATAGGGTTAGTGTTTTGATTAAAAACAAAACGAAACATTCAGAAAATAAAACACAGCATTAGGGTTTTGATTGAAAGCATAAGATTAAGCTTTTGATTCAAATATAGTAGGCGTTACGAAAAGAAAACATATGATCAAGTTTTTGATTAAAGAAAGGTGACACTACAATCAGAAAACTTAGGATTAGGGTTTTGATTCAAAAATAGTAGGTATTCCGAAAGGAAAAGAAAGGCTTTGGTGTCTTGGTTCAAAAATACGAGTCATTTTAAAATGATAACAAAGACCAGGGTTTTCATTCAAAACTAAAAATTAGGAGATATTACTTTTAGGAAACATAAGATTAGGGTTTTGATTAAATACATACAGATAGAAGTTATTAAGAAAATGAAACATAGGATTCTTGTTTTGACCGAAAGATAGAAGATTTTACGAAAGAAAAAGAAAAGATTATGGTTTTGAAAGATAGGGTTAGTGTTTTGATAAAAAACAAAACGAGACATTCCGAAAATAAAACAAAGCATTAAGGTTTTGATTGAAAGCATAAGATTAGGCTTTTGATTCAAATAAAGTAGGCGTTACGTAAAGAACACATATG
Organism: Dioscorea alata; assembly: GCA_020875875.1. Classification (NCBI taxonomy): domain Eukaryota; kingdom Viridiplantae; phylum Streptophyta; class Magnoliopsida; order Dioscoreales; family Dioscoreaceae; genus Dioscorea; species Dioscorea alata. The sequence continues at coordinate 1,129,201 of JAFBII010000021.1, read as the reverse complement.
ATCGAGGTTTTGACTAAAGAAAGGTGACGCTACCATAAGAAAACTTAGTATTAGGGTTTTGATTAAAAAATAGTAGGTATTCCAAAAGTAAAAGAAAGGGTTTGGGATCTTGGTTAAAAAATACGAGTCATTTCAAAATGACAACAAAGACTACGGTTTTCAATCAAAACTAAAAATTAGGATATATTACTATCAGAAAACATAAGATTAGGGTTTTATTAAATACATATAGATAGAGGTTATTAAGAAAATGAAACATATGATTCTTGTTTTGACCGAAAGATAAGAGACTTTACGAAAGAAAAAGAAAAAGATTATGGCTTTGAAAGATAGGGTTAGTGTTTTGATTAAAAACAAAACGAAACATTCAGAAAATAAAACACAGCATTAGGGTTTTGATTGAAAGCATAAGATTAAGCTTTTGATTCAAATATAGTAGGCGTTACGAAAAGAAAACATATGATCAAGTTTTTGATTAAAGAAAGGTGACACTACAATCAGAAAACTTAGGATTAGGGTTTTGATTCAAAAATAGTAGGTATTCCGAAAGGAAAAGAAAGGCTTTGGTGTCTTGGTTCAAAAATACGAGTCATTTTAAAATGATAACAAAGACCAGGGTTTTCATTCAAAACTAAAAATTAGGAGATATTACTTTTAGGAAACATAAGATTAGGGTTTTGATTAAATACATACAGATAGAAGTTATTAAGAAAATGAAACATAGGATTCTTGTTTTGACCGAAAGATAGAAGATTTTACGAAAGAAAAAGAAAAGATTATGGTTTTGAAAGATAGGGTTAGTGTTTTGATAAAAAACAAAACGAGACATTCCGAAAATAAAACAAAGCATTAAGGTTTTGATTGAAAGCATAAGATTAGGCTTTTGATTCAAATAAAGTAGGCGTTACGTAAAGAACACATATGATCGAGGTTTTGACTAAAGAAAGGTGACGCTACCATAAGAAAACTTAGTATTAGGGTTTTGATTAAAAAATAGTAGGTATTCCAAAAGTAAAAGAAAGGGTTTGGGATCTTGGTTAAAAAATACGAGTCATTTCAAAATGACAACAAAGACTACGGTTTTCAATCAAAACTAAAAATTAGGATATATTACTATCAGAAAACATAAGATTAGGGTTTTATTAAATACATATAGATAGAGGTTATTAAGAAAATGAAACATATGATTCTTGTTTTGACCGAAAGATAAGAGACTTTACGAAAGAAAAAGAAAAAGATTATGGCTTTGAAAGATAGGGTTAGTGTTTTGATTAAAAACAAAACGAAACATTCAGAAAATAAAACACAGCATTAGGGTTTTGATTGAAAGCATAAGATTAAGCTTTTGATTCAAATATAGTAGGCGTTACGAAAAGAAAACATATGATCAAGTTTTTGATTAAAGAAAGGTGACACTACAATCAGAAAACTTAGGATTAGGGTTTTGATTCAAAAATAGTAGGTATTCCGAAAGGAAAAGAAAGGCTTTGGTGTCTTGGTTCAAAAATACGAGTCATTTTAAAATGATAACAAAGACCAGGGTTTTCATTCAAAACTAAAAATTAGGAGATATTACTTTTAGGAAACATAAGATTAGGGTTTTGATTAAATACATACAGATAGAAGTTATTAAGAAAATGAAACATAGGATTCTTGTTTTGACCGAAAGATAGAAGATTTTACGAAAGAAAAAGAAAAGATTATGGTTTTGAAAGATAGGGTTAGTGTTTTGATAAAAAACAAAACGAGACATTCCGAAAATAAAACAAAGCATTAAGGTTTTGATTGAAAGCATAAGATTAGGCTTTTGATTCAAATAAAGTAGGCGTTACGTAAAGAACACATATGATCGAGGTTTTGACTAAAGAAAGGTGACGCTACCATAAGAAAACTTAGTATTAGGGTTTTGATTAAAAAATAGTAGGTATTCAAAAGTAAAAGAAAGGGTTTGGGATCTTGGTTAAAAAATACGAGTCATTTCAAAATGACAACAAAGACTACGGTTTTCAATCAAAACTAAAAATTAGGATATATTACTATCAGAAAACATAAGATTAGGGTTTTATTAAATACATATAGATAGAGGTTATTAAGAAAATGAAACATATGATTCTTGTTTTGACCGAAAGATAAGAGACTTTACGAAAGAAAAAGAAAAAGATTATGGCTTTGAAAGATAGGGTTAGTGTTTTGATTAAAAACAAAACGAAACATTCAGAAAATAAAACACAGCATTAGGGTTTTGATTGAAAGCATAAGATTAAGCTTTTGATTCAAATATAGTAGGCGTTACGAAAAGAAAACATATGATCAAGTTTTTGATTAAAGAAAGGTGACACTACAATCAGAAAACTTAGGATTAGGGTTTTGATTCAAAAATAGTAGGTATTCCGAAAGGAAAAGAAAGGCTTTGGTGTCTTGGTTCAAAAATACGAGTCATTTTAAAATGATAACAAAGACCAGGGTTTTCATTCAAAACTAAAAATTAGGAGATATTACTTTTAGGAAACATAAGATTAGGGTTTTGATTAAATACATACAGATAGAAGTTATTAAGAAAATGAAACATAGGATTCTTGTTTTGACCGAAAGATAGAAGATTTTACGAAAGAAAAAGAAAAGATTATGGTTTTGAAAGATAGGGTTAGTGTTTTGATAAAAAAACAAAACGAGACATTCCGAAAATAAAACAAAGCATTAAGGTTTTGATTGAAAGCATAAGATTAGGCTTTTGATTCAAATAAAGTAGGCGTTACGTAAAGAACACATATGATCGAGGTTTTGACTAAAGAAAGGTGACGCTACCATAAGAAAACTTAGTATTAGGGTTTTGATTAAAAAATAGTAGGTATTCCAAAAGTAAAAGAAAGGGTTTGGGATCTTGGTTAAAAAATACGAGTCATTTCAAAATGACAACAAAGACTACGGTTTTCAATCAAAACTAAAAATTAGGATATATTACTATCAGAAAACATAAGATTAGGGTTTTATTAAATACATATAGATAGAGGTTATTAAGAAAATGAAACATATGATTCTTGTTTTGACCGAAAGATAAGAGACTTTACGAAAGAAAAAGAAAAAGATTATGGCTTTGAAAGATAGGGTTAGTGTTTTGATTAAAAACAAAACGAAACATTCAGAAAATAAAACACAGCATTAGGGTTTTGATTGAAAGCATAAGATTAAGCTTTTGATTCAAATATAGTAGGCGTTACGAAAAGAAAACATATGATCAAGTTTTTGATTAAAGAAAGGTGACACTACAATCAGAAAACTTAGGATTAGGGTTTTGATTCAAAAATAGTAGGTATTCCGAAAGGAAAAGAAAGGCTTTGGTGTCTTGGTTCAAAAATACGAGTCATTTTAAAATGATAACAAAGACCAGGGTTTTCATTCAAAACTAAAAATTAGGAGATATTACTTTTAGGAAACATAAGATTAGGGTTTTGATTAAATACATACAGATAGAAGTTATTAAGAAAATGAAACATAGGATTCTTGTTTTGACCGAAAGATAGAAGATTTTACGAAAGAAAAAGAAAAGATTATGGTTTTGAAAGATAGGGTTAGTGTTTTGATAAAAAAACAAAACGAGACATTCCGAAAATAAAACAAAGCATTAAGGTTTTGATTGAAAGCATAAGATTAGGCTTTTGATTCAAATAAAGTAGGCGTTACGTAAAGAACACATATGATCGAGGTTTTGACTAAAGAAAGGTGACGCTACCATAAGAAAACTTAGTATTAGGGTTTTGATTAAAAAATAGTAGGTATTCCAAAAGTAAAAGAAAGGGTTTGGGATCTTGGTTAAAAAATACGAGTCATTTCAAAATGACAACAAAGACTACGGTTTTCAATCAAAACTAAAAATTAGGATATATTACTATCAGAAAACATAAGATTAGGGTTTTATTAAATACATATAGATAGAGGTTATTAAGAAAATGAAACATATGATTCTTGTTTTGACCGAAAGATAAGAGACTTTACGAAAGAAAAAGAAAAAGATTATGGCTTTGAAAGATAGGGTTAGTGTTTTGATTAAAAACAAAACGAAACATTCAGAAAATAAAACACAGCATTAGGGTTTTGATTGAAAGCATAAGATTAAGCTTTTGATTCAAATATAGTAGGCGTTACGAAAAGAAAACATATGATCAAGTTTTTGATTAAAGAAAGGTGACACTACAATCAGAAAACTTAGGATTAGGGTTTTGATTCAAAAATAGTAGGTATTCCGAAAGGAAAAGAAAGGCTTTGGTGTCTTGGTTCAAAAATACGAGTCATTTTAAAATGATAACAAAGACCAGGGTTTTCATTCAAAACTAAAAATTAGGAGATATTACTTTTAGGAAACATAAGATTAGGGTTTTGATTAAATACATACAGATAGAAGTTATTAAGAAAATGAAACATAGGATTCTTGTTTTGACCGAAAGATAGAAGATTTTACGAAAGAAAAAGAAAGATTATGGTTTTGAAAGATAGGGTTAGTGTTTTGATAAAAAAACAAAACGAGACATTCCGAAAATAAAACAAAGCATTAAGGTTTTGATTGAAAGCATAAGATTAGGCTTTTGATTCAAATAAAGTAGGCGTTACGTAAAGAACACATATGATCGAGGTTTTGACTAAAGAAAGGTGACGCTACCATAAGAAAACTTAGTATTAGGGTTTTGATTAAAAAATAGTAGGTATTCCAAAAGTAAAAGAAAGGGTTTGGGATCTTGGTTAAAAAATACGAGTCATTTCAAAATGACAACAAAGACTACGGTTTTCAATCAAAACTAAAAATTAGGATATATTACTATCAGAAAACATAAGATTAGGGTTTTATTAAATACATATAGATAGAGGTTATTAAGAAAATGAAACATATGATTCTTGTTTTGACCGAAAGATAAGAGACTTTACGAAAGAAAAAGAAAAGATTATGGCTTTGAAAGATAGGGTTAGTGTTTTGATTAAAAACAAAACGAAACATTCAGAAAATAAAACACAGCATTAGGGTTTTGATTGAAAGCATAAGATTAAGCTTTTGATTCAAATATAGTAGGCGTTACGAAAAGAAAACATATGATCAAGTTTTTGATTAAAGAAAGGTGACACTACAATCAGAAAACTTAGGATTAGGGTTTTGATTCAAAAATAGTAGGTATTCCGAAAGGAAAAGAAAGGCTTTGGTGTCTTGGTTCAAAAATACGAGTCATTTTAAAATGATAACAAAGACCAGGGTTTTCATTCAAAACTAAAAATTAGGAGATATTACTTTTAGGAAACATAAGATTAGGGTTTTGATTAAATACATACAGATAGAAGTTATTAAGAAAATGAAACATAGGATTCTTGTTTTGACCGAAAGATAGAAGATTTTACGAAAGAAAAAGAAAAGATTATGGTTTTGAAAGATAGGGTTAGTGTTTTGATAAAAAACAAAACGAGACATTCCGAAAATAAAACAAAGCATTAAGGTTTTGATTGAAAGCATAAGATTAGGCTTTTGATTCAAATAAAGTAGGCGTTACGTAAAGAACACATATGATCGAGGTTTTGACTAAAGAAAGGTGACGCTACCATAAGAAAACTTAGTATTAGGGTTTTGATTAAAAAATAGTAGGTATTCCAAAAGTAAAAGAAAGGGTTTGGGATCTTGGTTAAAAAATACGAGTCATTTCAAAATGACAACAAAGACTACGGTTTTCAATCAAAACTAAAAATTAGGATATATTACTATCAGAAAACATAAGATTAGGGTTTTATTAAATACATATAGATAGAGGTTATTAAGAAATGAAACATATGATTCTTGTTTTGACCGAAAGATAAGAGACTTTACGAAAGAAAAAGAAAAAGATTATGGCTTTGAAAGATAGGGTTAGTGTTTTGATTAAAAACAAAACGAAACATTCAGAAAATAAAACACAGCATTAGGGTTTTGATTGAAAGCATAAGATTAAGCTTTTGATTCAAATATAGTAGGCGTTACGAAAAGAAAACATATGATCAAGTTTTTGATTAAAGAAAGGTGACACTACAATCAGAAAACTTAGGATTAGGGTTTTGATTCAAAAATAGTAGGTATTCCGAAAGGAAAAGAAAGGCTTTGGTGTCTTGGTTCAAAAATACGAGTCATTTTAAAATGATAACAAAGACCAGGGTTTTCATTCAAAACTAAAAATTAGGAGATATTACTTTTAGGAAACATAAGATTAGGGTTTTGATTAAATACATACAGATAGAAGTTATTAAGAAAATGAAACATAGGATTCTTGTTTTGACCGAAAGATAGAAGATTTTACGAAAGAAAAAGAAAAGATTATGGTTTTGAAAGATAGGGTTAGTGTTTTGATAAAAAACAAAACGAGACATTCCGAAAATAAAACAAAGCATTAAGGTTTTGATTGAAAGCATAAGATTAGGCTTTTGATTCAAATAAAGTAGGCGTTACGTAAAGAACACATATGATCGAGGTTTTGACTAAAGAAAGGTGACGCTACCATAAGAAAACTTAGTATTAGGGTTTTGATTAAAAAATAGTAGGTATTCCAAAAGTAAAAGAAAGGGTTTGGGATCTTGGTTAAAAAATACGAGTCATTTCAAAATGACAACAAAGACTACGGTTTTCAATCAAAACTAAAAATTAGGATATATTACTATCAGAAAACATAAGATTAGGGTTTTATTAAATACATATAGATAGAGGTTATTAAGAAAATGAAACATATGATTCTTGTTTTGACCGAAAGATAAGAGACTTTACGAAAGAAAAAGAAAAAGATTATGGCTTTGAAAGATAGGGTTAGTGTTTTGATTAAAAACAAAACGAAACATTCAGAAAATAAAACACAGCATTAGGGTTTTGATTGAAAGCATAAGATTAAGCTTTTGATTCAAATATAGTAGGCGTTACGAAAAGAAAACATATGATCAAGTTTTTGATTAAAGAAAGGTGACACTACAATCAGAAAACTTAGGATTAGGGTTTTGATTCAAAAATAGTAGGTATTCCGAAAGGAAAAGAAAGGCTTTGGTGTCTTGGTTCAAAAATACGAGTCATTTTAAAATGATAACAAAGACCAGGGTTTTCATTCAAAACTAAAAATTAGGAGATATTACTTTTAGGAAACATAAGATTAGGGTTTTGATTAAATACATACAGATAGAAGTTATTAAGAAAATGAAACATAGGATTCTTGTTTTGACCGAAAGATAGAAGATTTTACGAAAGAAAAAGAAAAGATTATGGTTTTGAAAGATAGGGTTAGTGTTTTGATAAAAAACAAAACGAGACATTCCGAAAATAAAACAAAGCATTAAGGTTTTGATTGAAAGCATAAGATTAGGCTTTTGATTCAAATAAAGTAGGCGTTACGTAAAGAACACATATGATCGAGGTTTTGACTAAAGAAAGGTGACGCTACCATAAGAAAACTTAGTATTAGGGTTTTGATTAAAAAATAGTAGGTATTCCAAAAGTAAAAGAAAGGGTTTGGGATCTTGGTTAAAAAATACGAGTCATTTCAAAATGACAACAAAGACTACGGTTTTCAATCAAAACTAAAAATTAGGATATATTACTATCAGAAAACATAAGATTAGGGTTTTATTAAATACATATAGATAGAGGTTATTAAGAAAATGAAACATATGATTCTTGTTTTGACCGAAAGATAAGAGACTTTACGAAAGAAAAGAAAAAGATTATGGCTTTGAAAGATAGGGTTAGTGTTTTGATTAAAAACAAAACGAAACATTCAGAAAATAAAACACAGCATTAGGGTTTTGATTGAAAGCATAAGATTAAGCTTTTGATTCAAATATAGTAGGCGTTACGAAAAGAAAACATATGATCAAGTTTTTGATTAAAGAAAGGTGACACTACAATCAGAAAACTTAGGATTAGGGTTTTGATTCAAAAATAGTAGGTATTCCGAAAGGAAAAGAAAGGCTTTGGTGTCTTGGTTCAAAAATACGAGTCATTTTAAAATGATAACAAAGACCAGGGTTTTCATTCAAAACTAAAAATTAGGAGATATTACTTTTAGGAAACATAAGATTAGGGTTTTGATTAAATACATACAGATAGAAGTTATTAAGAAAATGAAACATAGGATTCTTGTTTTGACCGAAAGATAGAAGATTTTACGAAAGAAAAGAAAAGATTATGGTTTTGAAAGATAGGGTTAGTGTTTTGATAAAAAAACAAAACGAGACATTCCGAAAATAAAACAAAGCATTAAGGTTTTGATTGAAAGCATAAGATTAGGCTTTTGATTCAAATAAAGTAGGCGTTACGTAAAGAACACATATGATCGAGGTTTTGACTAAAGAAAGGTGACGCTACCATAAGAAAACTTAGTATTAGGGTTTTGATTAAAAAATAGTAGGTATTCCAAAAGTAAAAGAAAGGGTTTGGGATCTTGGTTAAAAAATACGAGTCATTTCAAAATGACAACAAAGACTACGGTTTTCAATCAAAACTAAAAATTAGGATATATTACTATCAGAAAACATAAGATTAGGGTTTTATTAAATACATATAGATAGAGGTTATTAAGAAAATGAAACATATGATTCTTGTTTTGACCGAAAGATAAGAGACTTTACGAAAGAAAAAGAAAAAGATTATGGCTTTGAAAGATAGGGTTAGTGTTTTGATTAAAAACAAAACGAAACATTCAGAAAATAAAACACAGCATTAGGGTTTTGATTGAAAGCATAAGATTAAGCTTTTGATTCAAATATAGTAGGCGTTACGAAAAGAAAACATATGATCAAGTTTTTGATTAAAGAAAGGTGACACTACAATCAGAAAACTTAGGATTAGGGTTTTGATTCAAAAATAGTAGGTATTCCGAAAGGAAAAGAAAGGCTTTGGTGTCTTGGTTCAAAAATACGAGTCATTTTAAAATGATAACAAAGACCAGGGTTTTCATTCAAAACTAAAAATTAGGAGATATTACTTTTAGGAAACATAAGATTAGGGTTTTGATTAAATACATACAGATAGAAGTTATTAAGAAAATGAAACATAGGATTCTTGTTTTGACCGAAAGATAGAAGATTTTACGAAAGAAAAAGAAAAGATTATGGTTTTGAAAGATAGGGTTAGTGTTTTGATAAAAAAACAAAACGAGACATTCCGAAAATAAAACAAAGCATTAAGGTTTTGATTGAAAGCATAAGATTAGGCTTTTGATTCAAATAAAGTAGGCGTTACGTAAAGAACACATATGATCGAGGTTTTGACTAAAGAAAGGTGACGCTACCATAAGAAAACTTAGTATTAGGGTTTTGATTAAAAAATAGTAGGTATTCCAAAAGTAAAAGAAAGGGTTTGGGATCTTGGTTAAAAAATACGAGTCATTTCAAAATGACAACAAAGACTACGGTTTTCAATCAAAACTAAAAATTAGGATATATTACTATCAGAAAACATAAGATTAGGGTTTTATTAAATACATATAGATAGAGGTTATTAAGAAAATGAAACATATGATTCTTGTTTTGACCGAAAGATAAGAGACTTTACGAAAGAAAAAGAAAAAGATTATGGCTTTGAAAGATAGGGTTAGTGTTTTGATTAAAAACAAAACGAAACATTCAGAAAATAAAACACAGCATTAGGGTTTTGATTGAAAGCATAAGATTAAGCTTTTGATTCAAATATAGTAGGCGTTACGAAAAGAAAACATATGATCAAGTTTTTGATTAAAGAAAGGTGACACTACAATCAGAAAACTTAGGATTAGGTTTTGATTCAAAAATAGTAGGTATTCCGAAAGGAAAAGAAAGGCTTTGGTGTCTTGGTTCAAAAATACGAGTCATTTTAAAATGATAACAAAGACCAGGGTTTTCATTCAAAACTAAAAATTAGGAGATATTACTTTTAGGAAACATAAGATTAGGGTTTTGATTAAATACATACAGATAGAAGTTATTAAGAAAATGAAACATAGGATTCTTGTTTTGACCGAAAGATAGAAGATTTTACGAAAGAAAAAGAAAAGATTATGGTTTGAAAGATAGGGTTAGTGTTTTGATAAAAAACAAAACGAGACATTCCGAAAATAAACAAAGCATTAAGGTTTTGATTGAAAGCATAAGATTAGGCTTTTGATTCAAATAAAGTAGGCGTTACGTAAAGAACACATATGATCGAGGTTTTGACTAAAGAAAGGTGACGCTACCATAAGAAAACTTAGTATTAGGGTTTTGATTAAAAAATAGTAGGTATTCCAAAAGTAAAAGAAAGGGTTTGGGATCTTGGTTAAAAAATACGAGTCATTTCAAAATGACAACAAAGACTACGGTTTTCAATCAAAACTAAAAATTAGGATATATTACTATCAGAAAACATAAGATTAGGGTTTTATTAAATACATATAGATAGAGGTTATTAAGAAAATGAAACATATGATTCTTGTTTTGACCGAAAGATAAGAGACTTTACGAAAGAAAAAGAAAAAGATTATGGCTTTGAAAGATAGGGTTAGTGTTTTGATTAAAAACAAAACGAAACATTCAGAAAATAAAACACAGCATTAGGGTTTTGATTGAAAGCATAAGATTAAGCTTTTGATTCAAATATAGTAGGCGTTACGAAAGAAACATATGATCAAGTTTTTTATTAAAGAAAGGTGACACTACAATCAGAAAACTTAGGATTAGGGTTTTGATTCAAAAATAGTAGGTATTCCGAAAGGAAAATAAAGGCTTTGGTGTCTTGGTTCAAAAATACGAGTCATTTTAAAATGATAACAAAGACTAGGGTTTTCATTCAAAACTAAAAATTAGGAGATATTACTTTTAGGAAACATAAGATTAGGGTTTTGATTAAATACATATAGATAGAGGTTATTAAGAAAATGAAACATATGATTCTTGTTTTGACCGAAAGATAAGAGACTTTACGAAAGAAAAAGAAAAAGATTATGGCTTTGAAAGATAGGGTTAGTGTTTTGATTAAAAACAAACGAAACATTCAGAAAATAAAACACAGCATTAGGGTTTTGATTGAAAGCATAAGATTAAGCTTTTGATTCAAATATAGTAGGCGTTACGAAAAGAAAACATATGATCAAGTTTTTGATTAAAGAAAGGTGACACTACAATCAGAAAACTTAGGATTAGGGTTTTGATTCAAAAATAGTAGGTATTCCGAAAGGAAAAGAAAGGCTTTGGTGTCTTGGTTCAAAATACGAGTCATTTTAAAATGATAACAAAGACCAGGGTTTTCATTCAAAACTAAAAATTAGGAGATATTACTTTTAGGAAACATAAGATTAGGGTTTTGATTAAATACATACAGATAGAAGTTATTAAGAAAATGAAACATAGGATTCTTGTTTTGACCGAAAGATAGAAGATTTTACGAAAGAAAAAGAAAAGATTATGGTTTTGAAAGATAGGGTTAGTGTTTTGATAAAAAACAAAACGAGACATTCCGAAAATAAACAAAGCATTAAGGTTTTGATTGAAAGCATAAGATTAGGCTTTTGATTCAAATAAAGTAGGCGTTACGTAAAGAACACATATGATCGAGGTTTTGACTAAAGAAAGGTGACGCTACCATAAGAAAACTTAGTATTAGGGTTTTGATTAAAAAATAGTAGGTATTCCAAAAGTAAAAGAAAGGGTTTGGGATCTTGGTTAAAAAATACGAGTCATTTCAAAATGACAACAAAGACTACGGTTTTCAATCAAAACTAAAAATTAGGATATATTACTATCAGAAAACATAAGATTAGGGTTTTATTAAATACATATAGATAGAGGTTATTAAGAAAATGAAACATATGATTCTTGTTTTGACCGAAAGATAAGAGACTTTACGAAAGAAAAAGAAAAAGATTATGGCTTTGAAAGATAGGGTTAGTGTTTTGATTAAAAACAAAACGAAACATTCAGAAAATAAAACACAGCATTAGGGTTTTGATTGAAAGCATAAGATTAAGCTTTTGATTCAAATATAGTAGGCGTTACGAAAAGAAAACATATGATCAAGTTTTTGATTAAAGAAAGGTGACACTACAATCAGAAAACTTAGGATTAGGGTTTTGATTCAAAAATAGTAGGTATTCCGAAAGGAAAAGAAAGGCTTTGGTGTCTTGGTTCAAAAATACGAGTCATTTTAAAATGATAACAAAGACCAGGGTTTTCATTCAAAACTAAAAATTAGGAGATATTACTTTTAGGAAACATAAGATTAGGGTTTTGATTAAATACATACAGATAGAAGTTATTAAGAAAATGAAACATAGGATTCTTGTTTTGACCGAAAGATAGAAGATTTTACGAAAGAAAAAGAAAAGATTATGGTTTTGAAAGATAGGGTTAGTGTTTTGATAAAAAACAAAACGAGACATTCCGAAAATAAAACAAAGCATTAAGGTTTTGATTGAAAGCATAAGATTAGGCTTTTGATTCAAATAAAGTAGGCGTTACGTAAAGAACACATATGATCGAGGTTTTGACTAAAGAAAGGTGACGCTACCATAAGAAAACTTAGTATTAGGGTTTTGATTAAAAAATAGTAGGTATTCCAAAAGTAAAAGAAAGGGTTTGGGATCTTGGTTAAAAAATACGAGTCATTTCAAAATGACAACAAAGACTACGGTTTTCAATCAAAACTAAAAATTAGGATATATTACTATCAGAAAACATAAGATTAGGGTTTTATTAAATACATATAGATAGAGGTTATTAAGAAAATGAAACATATGATTCTTGTTTTGACCGAAAGATAAGAGACTTTACGAAAGAAAAAGAAAAAGATTATGGCTTTGAAAGATAGGGTTAGTGTTTTGATTAAAAACAAAACGAAACATTCAGAAAATAAAACACAGCATTAGGGTTTTGATTGAAAGCATAAGATTAAGCTTTTGATTCAAATATAGTAGGCGTTACGAAAAGAAAACATATGATCAAGTTTTTGATTAAAGAAAGGTGACACTACAATCAGAAAACTTAGGATTAGGGTTTTGATTCAAAAATAGTAGGTATTCCGAAAGGAAAAGAAAGGCTTTGGTGTCTTGGTTCAAAAATACGAGTCATTTTAAAATGATAACAAAGACCAGGGTTTTCATTCAAAACTAAAAATTAGGAGATATTACTTTTAGGAAACATAAGATTAGGGTTTTGATTAAATACATACAGATAGAAGTTATTAAGAAAATGAAACATAGGATTCTTGTTTTGACCGAAAGATAGAAGATTTTACGAAAGAAAAGAAAAGATTATGGTTTTGAAAGATAGGGTTAGTGTTTTGATAAAAAACAAAACGAGACATTCCGAAAATAAACAAAGCATTAAGGTTTTGATTGAAAGCATAAGATTAGGCTTTTGATTCAAATAAAGTAGGCGTTACGTAAAGAACACATATGATCGAGGTTTTGACTAAAGAAAGGTGACGCTACCATAAGAAAACTTAGTATTAGGGTTTTGATTAAAAAATAGTAGGTATTCCAAAAGTAAAAGAAAGGGTTTGGGATCTTGGTTAAAAAATACGAGTCATTTCAAAATGACAACAAAGACTACGGTTTTCAATCAAAACTAAAAATTAGGATATATTACTATCAGAAAACATAAGATTAGGGTTTTATTAAATACATATAGATAGAGGTTATTAAGAAAATGAAACATATGATTCTTGTTTTGACCGAAAGATAAGAGACTTTACGAAAGAAAAAGAAAAAGATTATGGCTTTGAAAGATAGGGTTAGTGTTTTGATTAAAAACAAAACGAAACATTCAGAAAATAAAACACAGCATTAGGGTTTTGATTGAAAGCATAAGATTAAGCTTTTGATTCAAATATAGTAGGCGTTACGAAAAGAAAACATATGATCAAGTTTTTGATTAAAGAAAGGTGACACTACAATCAGAAAACTTAGGATTAGGGTTTTGATTCAAAAATAGTAGGTATTCCGAAAGGAAAAGAAAGGCTTTGGTGTCTTGGTTCAAAAATACGAGTCATTTTAAAATGATAACAAAGACCAGGGTTTTCATTCAAAACTAAAAATTAGGAGATATTACTTTTAGGAAACATAAGATTAGGGTTTTGATTAAATACATACAGATAGAAGTTATTAAGAAAATGAAACATAGGATTCTTGTTTTGACCGAAAGATAGAAGATTTTACGAAAGAAAAAGAAAAGATTATGGTTTTGAAAGATAGGGTTAGTGTTTTGATAAAAAACAAAACGAGACATTCCGAAAATAAAACAAAGCATTAAGGTTTTGATTGAAAGCATAAGATTAGGCTTTTGATTCAAATAAAGTAGGCGTTACGTAAAGAACACATATGATCGAGGTTTTGACTAAAGAAAGGTGACGCTACCATAAGAAAACTTAGTATTAGGGTTTTGATTAAAAAATAGTAGGTATTCCAAAAGTAAAAGAAAGGGTTTGGGATCTTGGTTAAAAAATACGAGTCATTTCAAAATGACAACAAAGACTACGGTTTTCAATCAAAACTAAAAATTAGGATATATTACTATCAGAAAACATAAGATTAGGGTTTTATTAAATACATATAGATAGAGGTTATTAAGAAAATGAAACATATGATTCTTGTTTTGACCGAAAGATAAGAGACTTTACGAAAGAAAAAGAAAAAGATTATGGCTTTGAAAGATAGGGTTAGTGTTTTGATTAAAAACAAAACGAAACATTCAGAAAATAAAACACAGCATTAGGGTTTTGATTGAAAGCATAAGATTAAGCTTTTGATTCAAATATAGTAGGCGTTACGAAAAGAAAACATATGATCAAGTTTTTGATTAAAGAAAGGTGACACTACAATCAGAAAACTTAGGATTAGGGTTTTGATTCAAAAATAGTAGGTATTCCGAAAGGAAAAGAAAGGCTTTGGTGTCTTGGTTCAAAAATACGAGTCATTTTAAAATGATAACAAAGACCAGGGTTTTCATTCAAAACTAAAAATTAGGAGATATTACTTTTAGGAAACATAAGATTAGGGTTTTGATTAAATACATACAGATAGAAGTTATTAAGAAAATGAAACATAGGATTCTTGTTTTGACCGAAAGATAGAAGATTTTACGAAAGAAAAAGAAAAGATTATGGTTTTGAAAGATAGGGTTAGTGTTTTGATAAAAAACAAAACGAGACATTCCGAAAATAAAACAAAGCATTAAGGTTTTGATTGAAAGCATAAGATTAGGCTTTTGATTCAAATAAAGTAGGCGTTACGTAAAGAACACATATGATCGAGGTTTTGACTAAAGAAAGGTGACGCTACCATAAGAAAACTTAGTATTAGGGTTTTGATTAAAAAATAGTAGGTATTCCAAAAGTAAAAGAAAGGGTTTGGGATCTTGGTTAAAAAATACGAGTCATTTCAAAATGACAACAAAGACTACGGTTTTCAATCAAAACTAAAAATTAGGATATATTACTATCAGAAAACATAAGATTAGGGTTTTATTAAATACATATAGATAGAGGTTATTAAGAAAATGAAACATATGATTCTTGTTTTGACCGAAAGATAAGAGACTTTACGAAAGAAAAAGAAAAAGATTATGGCTTTGAAAGATAGGGTTAGTGTTTTGATTAAAAACAAAACGAAACATTCAGAAAATAAAACACAGCATTAGGGTTTTGATTGAAAGCATAAGATTAAGCTTTTGATTCAAATATAGTAGGCGTTACGAAAAGAAAACATATGATCAAGTTTTTGATTAAAGAAAGGTGACACTACAATCAGAAAACTTAGGATTAGGGTTTTGATTCAAAAATAGTAGGTATTCCGAAAGGAAAAGAAAGGCTTTGGTGTCTTGGTTCAAAAATACGAGTCATTTTAAAATGATAACAAAGACCAGGGTTTTCATTCAAAACTAAAAATTAGGAGATATTACTTTTAGGAAACATAAGATTAGGGTTTTGATTAAATACATACAGATAGAAGTTATTAAGAAAATGAAACATAGGATTCTTGTTTTGACCGAAAGATAGAAGATTTTACGAAAGAAAAAGAAAAGATTATGGTTTTGAAAGATAGGGTTAGTGTTTTGATAAAAAACAAAACGAGACATTCCGAAAATAAAACAAAGCATTAAGGTTTTGATTGAAAGCATAAGATTAGGCTTTTGATTCAAATAAAGTAGGCGTTACGTAAAGAACACATATGATCGAGGTTTTGACTAAAGAAAGGTGACGCTACCATAAGAAAACTTAGTATTAGGGTTTTGATTAAAAAATAGTAGGTATTCCAAAAGTAAAAGAAAGGGTTTGGGATCTTGGTTAAAAAATACGAGTCATTTCAAAATGACAACAAAGACTACGGTTTTCAATCAAAACTAAAAATTAGGATATATTACTATCAGAAAACATAAGATTAGGGTTTTATTAAATACATATAGATAGAGGTTATTAAGAAAATGAAACATATGATTCTTGTTTTGACCGAAAGATAAGAGACTTTACGAAAGAAAAAGAAAAAGATTATGGCTTTGAAAGATAGGGTTAGTGTTTTGATTAAAAACAAAACGAAACATTCAGAAAATAAAACACAGCATTAGGGTTTTGATTGAAAGCATAAGATTAAGCTTTTGATTCAAATATAGTAGGCGTTACGAAAAGAAAACATATGATCAAGTTTTTGATTAAAGAAAGGTGACACTACAATCAGAAAACTTAGGATTAGGGTTTTGATTCAAAAATAGTAGGTATTCCGAAAGGAAAAGAAAGGCTTTGGTGTCTTGGTTCAAAAATACGAGTCATTTTAAAATGATAACAAAGACCAGGGTTTTCATTCAAAACTAAAAATTAGGAGATATTACTTTTAGGAAACATAAGATTAGGGTTTTGATTAAATACATACAGATAGAAGTTATTAAGAAAATGAAACATAGGATTCTTGTTTTGACCGAAAGATAGAAGATTTTACGAAAGAAAAAGAAAAGATTATGGTTTTGAAAGATAGGGTTAGTGTTTTGATAAAAAAACAAAACGAGACATTCCGAAAATAAAACAAAGCATTAAGGTTTTGATTGAAAGCATAAGATTAGGCTTTTGATTCAAATAAAGTAGGCGTTACGTAAAGAACACATATGATCGAGGTTTTGACTAAAGAAAGGTGACGCTACCATAAGAAAACTTAGTATTAGGGTTTTGATTAAAAAATAGTAGGTATTCCAAAAGTAAAAGAAAGGGTTTGGGATCTTGGTTAAAAAATACGAGTCATTTCAAAATGACAACAAAGACTACGGTTTTCAATCAAAACTAAAAATTAGGATATATTACTATCAGAAAACATAAGATTAGGGTTTTATTAAATACATATAGATAGAGGTTATTAAGAAAATGAAACATATGATTCTTGTTTTGACCGAAAGATAAGAGACTTTACGAAAGAAAAAGAAAAAGATTATGGCTTTGAAAGATAGGGTTAGTGTTTTGATTAAAAACAAAACGAAACATTCAGAAAATAAAACACAGCATTAGGGTTTTGATTGAAAGCATAAGATTAAGCTTTTGATTCAAATATAGTAGGCGTTACGAAAAGAAAACATATGATCAAGTTTTTGATTAAAGAAAGGTGACACTACAATCAGAAAACTTAGGATTAGGGTTTTGATTCAAAAATAGTAGGTATTCCGAAAGGAAAAGAAAGGCTTTGGTGTCTTGGTTCAAAAATACGAGTCATTTTAAAATGATAACAAAGACCAGGGTTTTCATTCAAAACTAAAAATTAGGAGATATTACTTTTAGGAAACATAAGATTAGGGTTTTGATTAAATACATACAGATAGAAGTTATTAAGAAAATGAAACATAGGATTCTTGTTTTGACCGAAAGATAGAAGATTTTACGAAAGAAAAAGAAAAGATTATGGTTTTGAAAGATAGGGTTAGTGTTTTGATAAAAAACAAAACGAGACATTCCGAAAATAAAACAAAGCATTAAGGTTTTGATTGAAAGCATAAGATTAGGCTTTTGATTCAAATAAAGTAGGCGTTACGTAAAGAACACATATGATCGAGGTTTTGACTAAAGAAAGGTGACGCTACCATAAGAAAACTTAGTATTAGGGTTTTGATTAAAAAATAGTAGGTATTCCAAAAGTAAAAGAAAGGGTTTGGGATCTTGGTTAAAAAATACGAGTCATTTCAAAATGACAACAAAGACTACGGTTTTCAATCAAAACTAAAAATTAGGATATATTACTATCAGAAAACATAAGATTAGGGTTTTATTAAATACATATAGATAGAGGTTATTAAGAAAATGAAACATATGATTCTTGTTTTGACCGAAAGATAAGAGACTTTACGAAAGAAAAAGAAAAAGATTATGGCTTTGAAAGATAGGGTTAGTGTTTTGATTAAAAACAAAACGAAACATTCAGAAAATAAACACAGCATTAGGGTTTTGATTGAAAGCATAAGATTAAGCTTTTGATTCAAATATAGTAGGCGTTACGAAAAGAAAACATATGATCAAGTTTTTGATTAAAGAAAGGTGACACTACAATCAGAAAACTTAGGATTAGGGTTTTGATTCAAAAATAGTAGGTATTCCGAAAGGAAAAGAAAGGCTTTGGTGTCTTGGTTCAAAAATACGAGTCATTTTAAAATGATAACAAAGACCAGGGTTTTCATTCAAAACTAAAAATTAGGAGATATTACTTTTAGGAAACATAAGATTAGGGTTTTGATTAAATACATACAGATAGAAGTTATTAAGAAAATGAAACATAGGATTCTTGTTTTGACCGAAAGATAGAAGATTTTACGAAAGAAAAAGAAAAGATTATGGTTTTGAAAGATAGGGTTAGTGTTTTGATAAAAAACAAAACGAGACATTCCGAAAATAAAACAAAGCATTAAGGTTTTGATTGAAAGCATAAGATTAGGCTTTTGATTCAAATAAAGTAGGCGTTACGTAAAGAACACATATGATCGAGGTTTTGACTAAAGAAAGGTGACGCTACCATAAGAAAACTTAGTATTAGGGTTTTGATTAAAAAATAGTAGGTATTCCAAAAGTAAAAGAAAGGGTTTGGGATCTTGGTTAAAAAATACGAGTCATTTCAAAATGACAACAAAGACTACGGTTTTCAATCAAAACTAAAAATTAGGATATATTACTATCAGAAAACATAAGATTAGGGTTTTATTAAATACATATAGATAGAGGTTATTAAGAAAATGAAACATATGATTCTTGTTTTGACCGAAAGATAAGAGACTTTACGAAAGAAAAAGAAAAAGATTATGGCTTTGAAAGATAGGGTTAGTGTTTTGATTAAAAACAAAACGAAACATTCAGAAAATAAAACACAGCATTAGGGTTTTGATTGAAAGCATAAGATTAAGCTTTTGATTCAAATATAGTAGGCGTTACGAAAAGAAAACATATGATCAAGTTTTTGATTAAAGAAAGGTGACACTACAATCAGAAAACTTAGGATTAGGGTTTTGATTCAAAAATAGTAGGTATTCCGAAAGGAAAAGAAAGGCTTTGGTGTCTTGGTTCAAAAATACGAGTCATTTTAAAATGATAACAAAGACCAGGGTTTTCATTCAAAACTAAAAATTAGGAGATATTACTTTTAGGAAACATAAGATTAGGGTTTTGATTAAATACATACAGATAGAAGTTATTAAGAAAATGAAACATAGGATTCTTGTTTTGACCGAAAGATAGAAGATTTTACGAAAGAAAAAGAAAAGATTATGGTTTTGAAAGATAGGGTTAGTGTTTTGATAAAAAACAAAACGAGACATTCCGAAAATAAAACAAAGCATTAAGGTTTTGATTGAAAGCATAAGATTAGGCTTTTGATTCAAATAAAGTAGGCGTTACGTAAAGAACACATATGATCGAGGTTTTGACTAAAGAAAGGTGACGCTACCATAAGAAAACTTAGTATTAGGGTTTTGATTAAAAAATAGTAGGTATTCCAAAAGTAAAAGAAAGGGTTTGGGATCTTGGTTAAAAAATACGAGTCATTTCAAAATGACAACAAAGACTACGGTTTTCAATCAAAACTAAAAATTAGGATATATTACTATCAGAAAACATAAGATTAGGGTTTTATTAAATACATATAGATAGAGGTTATTAAGAAAATGAAACATATGATTCTTGTTTTGACCGAAAGATAAGAGACTTTACGAAAGAAAAAGAAAAAGATTATGGCTTTGAAAGATAGGGTTAGTGTTTTGATTAAAAACAAAACGAAACATTCAGAAAATAAAACACAGCATTAGGGTTTTGATTGAAAGCATAAGATTAAGCTTTTGATTCAAATATAGTAGGCGTTACGAAAAGAAAACATATGATCAAGTTTTTGATTAAAGAAAGGTGACACTACAATCAGAAAACTTAGGATTAGGGTTTTGATTCAAAAATAGTAGGTATTCCGAAAGGAAAAGAAAGGCTTTGGTGTCTTGGTTCAAAAATACGAGTCATTTTAAAATGATAACAAAGACCAGGGTTTTCATTCAAAACTAAAAATTAGGAGATATTACTTTTAGGAAACATAAGATTAGGGTTTTGATTAAATACATACAGATAGAAGTTATTAAGAAAATGAAACATAGGATTCTTGTTTTGACCGAAAGATAGAAGATTTTACGAAAGAAAAAGAAAAGATTATGGTTTTGAAAGATAGGGTTAGTGTTTTGATAAAAAACAAAACGAGACATTCCGAAAATAAAACAAAGCATTAAGGTTTTGATTGAAAGCATAAGATTAGGCTTTTGATTCAAATAAAGTAGGCGTTACGTAAAGAACACATATGATCGAGGTTTTGACTAAAGAAAGGTGACGCTACCATAAGAAAACTTAGTATTAGGGTTTTGATTAAAAAATAGTAGGTATTCCAAAAGTAAAAGAAAGGGTTTGGGATCTTGGTTAAAAAATACGAGTCATTTCAAAATGACAACAAAGACTACGGTTTTCAATCAAAACTAAAAATTAGGATATATTACTATCAGAAAACATAAGATTAGGGTTTTATTAAATACATATAGATAGAGGTTATTAAGAAAATGAAACATATGATTCTTGTTTTGACCGAAAGATAAGAGACTTTACGAAAGAAAAAGAAAAAGATTATGGCTTTGAAAGATAGGGTTAGTGTTTTGATTAAAAACAAAACGAAACATTCAGAAAATAAAACACAGCATTAGGGTTTTGATTGAAAGCATAAGATTAAGCTTTTGATTCAAATATAGTAGGCGTTACGAAAAGAAAACATATGATCAAGTTTTTGATTAAAGAAAGGTGACACTACAATCAGAAAACTTAGGATTAGGGTTTTGATTCAAAAATAGTAGGTATTCCGAAAGGAAAAGAAAGGCTTTGGTGTCTTGGTTCAAAAATACGAGTCATTTTAAAATGATAACAAAGACCAGGGTTTTCATTCAAAACTAAAATTAGGAGATATTACTTTTAGGAAACATAAGATTAGGGTTTTGATTAAATACATACAGATAGAAGTTATTAAGAAAATGAAACATAGGATTCTTGTTTTGACCGAAAGATAGAAGATTTTACGAAAGAAAAAGAAAAGATTATGGTTTTGAAAGATAGGGTTAGTGTTTTGATAAAAAACAAAACGAGACATTCCGAAAATAAAACAAAGCATTAAGGTTTTGATTGAAAGCATAAGATTAGGCTTTTGATTCAAATAAAGTAGGCGTTACGTAAAGAACACATATGATCGAGGTTTTGACTAAAGAAAGGTGACGCTACCATAAGAAAACTTAGTATTAGGGTTTTGATTAAAAAATAGTAGGTATTCCAAAAGTAAAAGAAAGGGTTTGGGATCTTGGTTAAAAAATACGAGTCATTTCAAAATGACAACAAAGACTACGGTTTTCAATCAAAACTAAAAATTAGGATATATTACTATCAGAAAACATAAGATTAGGGTTTTATTAAATACATATAGATAGAGGTTATTAAGAAAATGAAACATATGATTCTTGTTTTGACCGAAAGATAAGAGACTTTACGAAAGAAAAAGAAAAAGATTATGGCTTTGAAAGATAGGGTTAGTGTTTTGATTAAAAACAAAACGAAACATTCAGAAAATAAAACACAGCATTAGGGTTTTGATTGAAAGCATAAGATTAAGCTTTTGATTCAAATATAGTAGGCGTTACGAAAAGAAAACATATGATCAAGTTTTTGATTAAAGAAAGGTGACACTACAATCAGAAAACTTAGGATTAGGGTTTTGATTCAAAAATAGTAGGTATTCCGAAAGGAAAAGAAAGGCTTTGGTGTCTTGGTTCAAAAATACGAGTCATTTTAAAATGATAACAAAGACCAGGGTTTTCATTCAAAACTAAAAATTAGGAGATATTACTTTTAGGAAACATAAGATTAGGGTTTTGATTAAATACATACAGATAGAAGTTATTAAGAAAATGAAACATAGGATTCTTGTTTTGACCGAAAGATAGAAGATTTTACGAAAGAAAAAGAAAAGATTATGGTTTTGAAAGATAGGGTTAGTGTTTTGATAAAAAACAAAACGAGACATTCCGAAAATAAAACAAAGCATTAAGGTTTTGATTGAAAGCATAAGATTAGGCTTTTGATTCAAATAAAGTAGGCGTTACGTAAAGAACACATATGATCGAGGTTTTGACTAAAGAAAGGTGACGCTACCATAAGAAAACTTAGTATTAGGGTTTTGATTAAAAAATAGTAGGTATTCCAAAAGTAAAAGAAAGGGTTTGGGATCTTGGTTAAAAAATACGAGTCATTTCAAAATGACAACAAAGACTACGGTTTTCAATCAAAACTAAAAATTAGGATATAT
Organism: Dioscorea alata; assembly: GCA_020875875.1. NCBI lineage: Eukaryota > Viridiplantae > Streptophyta > Magnoliopsida > Dioscoreales > Dioscoreaceae > Dioscorea > Dioscorea alata. The sequence continues at coordinate 1,106,387 of JAFBII010000021.1, read as the reverse complement.
TACTATCAGAAACATAAGATTAGGGTTTTATTAAATACATATAGATAGAGGTTATTAAGAAAATGAAACATATGATTCTTGTTTTGACCGAAATATAAGAGACTTTACGAAAGAAAAAGAAAAAGATTATGGCTTTGAAAGATAGGGTTAGTGTTTTGATTAAAAACAAAACGAAACATTCAGAAAATAAAACACAGCATTAGGGTTTTGATTGAAAGCATAAGATTAAGCTTTTGATTCAAATATAGTAGGCGTTACGAAAAGAAAACATATGATCAAGTTTTTGATTAAAGAAAGGTGACACTACAATCAGAAAACTTAGGATTAGGGTTTTGATTCAAAAATAGTAGGTATTCCGAAAGGAAAAGAAAGGCTTTGGTGTCTTGGTTCAAAAATACGAGTCATTTTAAAATGATAACAAAGACCAGGGTTTTCATTCAAAACTAAAAATTAGGAGATATTACTTTTAGGAAACATAAGATTAGGGTTTTGATTAAATACATACAGATAGAAGTTATTAAGAAAATGAAACATAGGATTCTTGTTTTGACCGAAAGATAGAAGATTTTACGAAAGAAAAAGAAAAGATTATGGTTTTGAAAGATAGGGTTAGTGTTTTGATAAAAAACAAAACGAGACATTCCGAAAATAAAACAAAGCATTAAGGTTTTGATTGAAAGCATAAGATTAGGCTTTTGATTCAAATAAAGTAGGCGTTACGTAAAGAACACATATGATCGAGGTTTTGACTAAAGAAAGGTGACGCTACCATAAGAAAACTTAGTATTAGGGTTTTGATTAAAAAATAGTAGGTATTCCAAAAGTAAAAGAAAGGGTTTGGGATCTTGGTTAAAAAATACGAGTCATTTCAAAATGACAACAAAGACTACGGTTTTCAATCAAAACTAAAAATTAGGATATATTACTATCAGAAAACATAAGATTAGGGTTTTATTAAATACATATAGATAGAGGTTATTAAGAAAATGAAACATATGATTATTGTTTTGACCGAAAGATAAGAGACTTTACGAAAGAAAAAGAAAAAGATTATGGCTTTGAAAGATAGGGTTAGTGTTTTGATTAAAAACAAAACGAAACATTCAGAAAATAAAACACAGCATTAGGGTTTTGATTGAAAGCATAAGATTAAGCTTTTGATTCAAATATAGTAGGCGTTACGAAAAGAAAACATATGATCAAGTTTTTGATTAAAGAAAGGTGACACTACAATCAGAAAACTTAGGATTAGGGTTTTGATTCAAAAATAGTAGGTATTCCGAAAGGAAAAGAAAGGCTTTGGTGTCTTGGTTCAAAAATACGAGTCATTTTAAAATGATAACAAAGACCAGGGTTTTCATTCAAAACTAAAAATTAGGAGATATTACTTTTAGGAAACATAAGATTAGGGTTTTGATTAAATACATACAGATAGAAGTTATTAAGAAAATGAAACATAGGATTCTTGTTTTGACCGAAAGATAGAAGATTTTACGAAAGAAAAAGAAAAGATTATGGTTTTGAAAGATAGGGTTAGTGTTTTGATAAAAAAACAAAACGAGACATTCCGAAAATAAACAAAGCATTAAGGTTTTGATTGAAAGCATAAGATTAGGCTTTTGATTCAAATAAAGTAGGCGTTACGTAAAGAACACATATGATCGAGGTTTTGACTAAAGAAAGGTGACGCTACCATAAGAAAACTTAGTATTAGGGTTTTGATTAAAAAATAGTAGGTATTCCAAAAGTAAAAGAAAGGGTTTGGGATCTTGGTTAAAAAATACGAGTCATTTCAAAATGACAACAAAGACTACGGTTTTCAATCAAAACTAAAAATTAGGATATATTACTATCAGAAAACATAAGATTAGGGTTTTATTAAATACATATAGATAGAGGTTATTAAGAAAATGAAACATATGATTATTGTTTTGACCGAAAGATAAGAGACTTTACGAAAGAAAAAGAAAAGATTATGGCTTTGAAAGATAGGGTTAGTGTTTTGATTAAAAACAAAACGAAACATTCAGAAAATAAAACACAGCATTAGGGTTTTGATTGAAAGCATAAGATTAAGCTTTTGATTCAAATATAGTAGGCGTTACGAAAAGAAAACATATGATCAAGTTTTTATTAAAGAAAGGTGACACTACAATCAGAAAACTTAGGATTAGGGTTTTGATTCAAAAATAGTAGGTATTCCGAAAGGAAAAGAAAGGCTTTGGTGTCTTGGTTCAAAAATACGAGTCATTTTAAAATGATAACAAAGACCAGGGTTTTCATTCAAAACTAAAAATTAGGAGATATTACTTTTAGGAAACATAAGATTAGGGTTTTGATTAAATACATACAGATAGAAGTTATTAAGAAAATGAAACATAGGATTCTTGTTTTGACCGAAAGATAGAAGATTTTACGAAAGAAAAAGAAAAGATTATGGTTTTGAAAGATAGGGTTAGTGTTTTGATAAAAAAACAAAACGAGACATTCCGAAAATAAAACAAAGCATTAAGGTTTTGATTGAAAGCATAAGATTAGGCTTTTGATTCAAATAAAGTAGGCGTTACGTAAAGAACACATATGATCGAGGTTTTGACTAAAGAAAGGTGACGCTACCATAAGAAAACTTAGTATTAGGGTTTTGATTAAAAAATAGTAGGTATTCCAAAAGTAAAAGAAAGGGTTTGGGATCTTGGTTAAAAAATACGAGTCATTTCAAAATGACAACAAAGACTACGGTTTTCAATCAAAACTAAAAATTAGGATATATTACTATCAGAAAACATAAGATTAGGGTTTTATTAAATACATATAGATAGAGGTTATTAAGAAAATGAAACATATGATTATTGTTTTGACCGAAAGATAAGAGACTTTACGAAAGAAAAAGAAAAAGATTATGGCTTTGAAAGATAGGGTTAGTGTTTTGATTAAAAACAAAACGAAACATTCAGAAAATAAAACACAGCATTAGGGTTTTGATTGAAAGCATAAGATTAAGCTTTTGATTCAAATATAGTAGGCGTTACGAAAAGAAAACATATGATCAAGTTTTTGATTAAATAAAGGTGACACTACAATCAGAAAACTTAGGATTAGGGTTTTGATTCAAAAATAGTAGGTATTCCGAAAGGAAAAGAAAGGATTTGGTGTCTTGGTTCAAAAATACGAGTCATTTTAAAATGATAACAAAGACCAGGGTTTTCATTCAAAACTAAAAATTAGGAGATATTACTTTTAGGAAACATAAGATTAGGGTTTTGATTAAATACATACAGATAGAAGTTATTAAGAAAATGAAACATGGGATTCTTGTTTTGACCGAAAGATAGAAGATTTTACGAAAGAAAAAGAAAAGATTATGGTTTTGAAAGATAGGGTTAGTGTTTTGATAAAAAACAAAACGAGACATTCCGAAAATAAAACAAAGCATTAAGGTTTTGATTGAAAGCATAAGATTAGGCTTTTGATTCAAATAAAGTAGGCGTTACGTAAAGAACGCATATTATCGAGGTTTTGACTAAAGAAAGGTGACGCTACCATAAGAAAACTTAGTATTAGGGTTTTGATTAAAAAATAGTAGCTATTCCAAAAGTAAAAGAAAGGGTTTGGGATCTTGGTTAAAAAATACGAGTCATTTCAAAATGACAACAAAGGCTACGGTTTTCAATCAAAACTAAAAATTAGGATATATTACTATAACAAATCATAAGATTAGGGTTTTATTAAATACATATAGATAGAGGTTATTAAGAAAATGAAACATATGATTATTGTTTTGACCGAAAGATAAGAGACTTTACGAAAGAAAAAGAAAAAGATTATGGCTTTGAAAGATAGAGTTAGTGTTTTGATTAAAAAAAAAATGAAACATTCAAAAAATAAAACACAGCATTAGGGTTTTGATTGAAAGCATAAGATTAATCTTTTCAGTCAAATATAGTAGGCGTTACGAAAAGAAAACATATGATCAAGTTTTTGATTAAATAAAGGTGACAATACAATCAGAAAACTTAGGATTAGGGTTTTGATTCAAAAATAGTATGTATTCCGAAAGGAAAAGAAAGGCTTTGGTGTCTTGGTTCAAAAATACGAGTCATTTTAAAATGATAACAAAGACCAGGGTTTTCATTCAAAACTAAAAATTAGGAGATATTACTTTTAGGAAACATAAGATTAGGGTTTTGATTAAATACATACAGATAGAAGTTATTAAGAAAATGAAACATAGGATTCTTGTTTTGACCGAAAGATAGAAGATTTTACGAAAGAAAAAGAAAAGATTATGGTTTTGAAAGATAGGGTTAGTGTTTTGATAAAAAAACAAAACGAGACATTCCGAAAATAAAACAAAGCATTAAGGTTTTGATTGAAAGCATAAGATTAGGCTTTTGATTCAAATAAAGTAGGCGTTACGTAAAGAACACATATGATCGAGGTTTTGACTAAAGAAAGGTGACGCTACCATAAGAAAACTTAGTATTAGGGTTTTGATTAAAAAATAGTAGGTATTCCAAAAGTAAAAGAAAGGGTTTGGGATCTTGGTTAAAAAATACGAGTCATTTCAAAATGACAACAAAGACTACGGTTTTCAATCAAAACTAAAAATTAGGATATATTACTATCAGAAAACATAAGATTAGGGTTTTATTAAATACATATAGATAGAGGTTATTAAGAAAATGAAACATATGATTATTGTTTTGACCGAAAGATAGAGACTTTACGAAAGAAAAAGAAAAAGATTATGGCTTTGAAAGATAGGGTTAGTGTTTTGATTAAAAACAAAATGAAACATTCAGAAAATAAAACACAGCATTAGGGTTTTGATTGAAAGCATAAGATTAAGCTTTTGATTCAAATATAGTAGGCGTTACGAAAAGAAAACATATGATCAAGTTTTTGATTAAAGAAAGGTGACACTACAATCAGAAACTTAGGATTAGGGTTTTGATTCAAAAATATTAGGTCATTCGAAAGGAAAAGAATGGCTTTGGTGTCTTGGTTCAAAAATACGAGTCATTTTAAAATGATAACAAAGACCAGGATTTTCATTCAAAACTAAAAATTAGGAGATATTACTTTTAGGAAACATAAGATTAGGGTTTTGATTAAATACATACAGATAGAAGTTATTAAGAAAATGAAACATAGGATTCTTGTTTTGACCGAAAGATAGGAAGATTTTACGAAAGAAAAAGAAAAGATTATGGTTTTCGAAAGATAGGGATTAGTGTTTTGATAAAAAAACAAAACGAGACATTCCGAAAATAAAACAAAGCATTAAGGTTTTGATTGAAAGCCTAAGATTAGGCTTTTGATTCAAATAAAGTAGGCGTTACGTAAAGAACACATATGATCGAGGTTTTGACTAAAGAAAGGTGACGCTACCATAAGAAACTTAGTATTAGGGTTTTGATTAAAAAATAGTAGGTATTGCAAAAGTAAAAGAAAGGGTTTGGGATCTTGGTTAAAAAATTCGAGTCATTTCAAAATGACAGCAAAGACTACTGCTTTCAATCAAAACTGAAAATTAGGATATATTACTATCAGAAACAAATATTAGGGTTTTATTAAATACATATAGATAGAGGTTATTAAGAAATGAAACATATGATTATTGTTTTGACCGAAAGATAAGAGACTTTACGAAAGAAAAAGAAAAAGATTATGGCTTTGAAAGATAGGGTTAGTGTTTTGATTAAAAACAAAACTGAAACATTCAGAAAATAAAACACAGCATTAGGGTTTTGATTGAAAGCATAAGATTAAGCTTTTGATTCAAATATAGTAGGCGTTACGAAAAGAAAACATATGATCAAGTTTTTGATTAAAGAAAGGTGGACACTACAATCAGAAAACTTAGGATTAGGGTTTTGATTCAAAAATAGTAGGTATTCCGAAAGGAAAAGAAATGGCTTTGGTGTCTTGGTTCAAAAATACGAGTCATTTTAAAATGATAACAAAGACCAGGATTTTCATTCAAAACTAAAAATTAGGAGATATACTTTTAGGAAACATAAGATTAGTTTTGATTACAATACATACGATACGAATTATTAAGAAAATGATTCACATTTTTGTTTGACGAAAGAGATAAGTTTTTACAAAAAAAGAAAAGATTAGTTTTGACTCATAGATGGTTTTGCAAAAAACAAATCATTATGAAAATAAAACAAGAAGTAGTTTTGATTCATAAGATAGTTTGATCAAATTCTGTCGTTACGTCAAGAAAAATATTATCATATTTTTGACTAAAGAAAGGTGCTTCAAAGATACTTATATTAGGTTTGATCAAAATAATAGTAGGTATTCAATGTAAAGAACCTTTTTTGGATCTTGGTAAAAAATGAAGTGCATTCAAAATCAAAATTATTTGCTCAATCAAAACTAATAAATTCGATAAATTTCTATCTTGGGTTTTATTAAATACATATAGATAGAGGTTATTAAGAAAATGAAACATATGATTATGTTTGACCGAAAGATAAGAGACTTTACGAAAGAAAAAAAAAAAGATTATGGCTTTGAAAGATAGGGTTAGTGTTTTGATTAAAAACCATTTTTTTATTCTTCCTTACACTTCAAGAAAAATATTTTCTTTTTGTTTGTGAAATTTTCATTTTTTTTTTTTACTTTTCCTTTCACTTCAAGAATTTATTTTACTTCAAGAAGAGAGATTTCTTTTTTTATGGAATTTTCATTTTTTTCACTTTTCCCTTTCACTTCAAGAATTTTTTTTCATTTTTTCAAGAAGAGAGATTTTCCTTTTTGTGGAATTTTCATTTTTTCACTTTTCCCTTTCACTTCAAGAATTTTTTTCATTTTTTCAAGAAGAGAGATTTTCTTTTTGTGGAATTTTCATTTTTTCACTTTTCCCTTTCACTTCAAGAATTTTTTTTATTTTTTCTCAAGAAGATAGATTTTCTTTTTTGTGAAATTTTCATTTTTTCACTTTTCCCTTTCACTTCAAGAATTTTTTTATTTTTTCTCAAGAAGATAGATTTTCTTTTTTGTGGAATTTTCATTTTTTCACTTTCCCTTTCACTTCAAGAATTTTTTTTTTTATTTTCTCAAGAAGAGAGATTTTCTTTTTGTGGAATTTTCATTTTTTTACTTTTCCCTTTCACTTCAAGAATTTTTTTTTCATTTTTTTCAAGAAGAGAGATTTTTTTTGTTTTGTAATTTTTATTTTGTAAGAATTTCTCTTTACCCCAAGAATGTCAAGACCTCAAGGTGGAGTTAGAGAAATTTCATAGAAATTTTCTCCTTACCCCAAGAGTATGTCAAGACCTCAAGGTGGAGTTAGAGGAATTTCTTGGAAATTTTCTCCTTACCCCAAAAGTGTCAAGACCTCAAGGTGGAGTCACAGAAATTTTATAAAAATTCCTCCTTACCCCAAGAGTATGTCAAGACCTCAAGGTGGAGTCAGAGAAATTTCATAGAAATATTCTCCTTACCCCAAGAATGTCAAGACCTCAAGGTGGAGTCAGAGGAATTTTATGAAAATTTTCTCCTTACCCCAAGAGTATGTCAAGAACTCAAGGTGGAGTTAGAGGAATTTTCCAAAAAAGGAGTCCTGCAAAAAGAGAAGAAAAATTAAGAAAACACCCTCACACCAATAAACTCACATTTCATATTTTTTACTCATCCTTCATTTTTTTTTCTACTTTTTCCTCTCTTCATTTTTTTTATTTTTCCCCTCTTCAATTTTTACTCACCTCTTCGTTTTTTTTTTTCTCATTTTTCTCATTTTTCCCTCTTCATTTTTTTTATTCACCATTCATCATTTTTTCCCTTTTTTTTTTTTTGCTTTCTTCCCTCATCCCTCATTTTCTTGCTTAACATGTATCCAGCCATGCTTGAATCCCTTAGAGCTTGCACCTCCCTAATTTTTTCCATATTTGCAAATCAACTACACTTAATTATCAGTCACCAGGCAGCACGGTGAGTCCACAACATGGTCAGCAACTACAACTCTCTCAACTTTGTCACCAAGCACATCCTTGATAACCTTGTATAGCTCTTCAAACTTCAGGATGAGTGCTTCCTTTTCTTTCTTCTTGTCCTTACTTTCATCTAGCTTTAGTCCTTCCTTGATTACTGAAACAAGCTTCTTCCCCTTGAACTCCTTCATTTGCCCAACAGCATACTCATCAATGGCGTCAACTCTGTGATACTACAGATGTTATTCTACCCATCATTCGTCCTAAACACATAATCCTTGAGGCTTGTTATCTCTTCCCCACTCTTCATAGAATGGTGCTTCACTGCAAGGTACTCCTCCTTGATGATTTTTTTTCTGGTTTCCTCATCCAAATTAACTTTTGCTTGTTCACCAAGGACCATTCATGTACACTTCATTGATCTTTGGTTTATTCCTTTTCCTTCTCCATTCTCTTTTGAATATTCCCACGGGTGTATAGCAAACATGACTAACATGGCATGAATCGAACCCCATGATTCAGCTCTTGGGAGTAACAGTCAAGTAAAAAAAAAACAAATTTGCGGAGGTGCACGAGTTGGGCTGTACGTTGACACTTCAGCTCTCAAGACCGAAATTAAACGCCATCAAAGCACGGGCATTATACAAACATTCCCACCATATTATCTTGATCCTGACATCCTTTCATAATATTTGTTCATCAAGTGACACCCAAACGAAGTTTTCCGAGGCCATAAGCTCGATCCCACACATCTACCGCTGTTTCTCCTTCTCCGTAATATCCGGGCTCCCCCATGATCGCACGGAAGCGCACCTTGTCTCAAAATCAGACTCCGATCTAGCTTTCTTCGAAGGAACCAAAGACAAAGACGAATAAGATGATCTTAAATCCCCTCGCCGCTGCCTCTTGATACACATCAAACAACCAAGGTTCTGACCCATGTTGACGAGCGCTGCGAAGCCGATCCGACGAGCGCCGCCAACTCCGTTGAAGATCGGGGTGCAGAGAGAGAGAGAGCGAAAAGAAAGAGAGAGAGAAGCCTATACGTGCATGCATGGTTTTTTTTTCCTTGTTTTATTTATTTATTTTTTGTTTTTTTTTTTAATGCATGAAGAATCTTCACACGGTGGGACCGCCCACATGCAAATGAATGGATGGTCATGAATGAGTTTTTTTTTATGCATCATATAAAGGTGGGACCCGACGCATTCTCTCTTCTTTAATGCATGCAAGGATGGGATCAGTTATGAGAATGCATGGATGATGATATTCATCATAGAATTTTTTATGAAGAAAATCATAGAAGCTGGGGCCCGCCACATGTTTTTTTTTTAATGCATGAGGGAATAAGATACATGCATGGATAATATCATCTTCACCATGCAAAAATAAAGATCATCGTTATCATATATAAAAAAAAAAAAAACATGGTACCTTGTTATGTGAATTCAATCGGGTTAAGCGATCAATCTTCTCTGATCCCGTATCCTTTTCTCTTCGTCTTCTTTCTCTGTATTTTTTCCGAGTCTCTTTTGATCTCTTTCTTTTCGTCGTCTTCGCCTTCTTTCAAAACTCTATATTTTTTCCCTCTCCTCTCTTTTCTTTTTCCCAAAAAATTTCTCTCTGTATATTTTTTTCTCTTCTTCTTTTCTCTGATTTTTTTTCCAATCTCTTCTTTCTCTGTTGCGTTTGTTTTTTTTTGTTCCACCAAATCTTCCACCAGATATCTTTTCAACAAATCACCAACTCTATGATAAGGAGATCTTCTTTTTTTAATTTAAAATTTAAATTCAATTCATATATATCCTTAAACAAATATATATATTCTCTCTCTTCTTTTTTTATATTATTATTTTTTATTTTTTTATTTTTTTTTATCCTCTTACTCCTATTTGGAATAGGATAATACCCTTTTTTTAATTATTCCCTTTTTTCCTACTCCAATTCAAAATAAGAAAATATGGTATATTATCGCCATCCTTGTTACTTATCCCTTTTTTTTTGTTTGATTTTAATTCAAAATAAAATAGCAAGTTTTTAATAGAATTAGAAATAAAAAATTTCTATATAAACAAGTGCCCCCCTTGTAGCTTCCTCACACACAACTATTGAGAGAGGAAGGTACAAGTACTTTCAAACTTCAAAAGTTTTAAACCTATTTGAGGTAATAATCTTTACCCCTTTTTTTTATTTATCTATATTGAATGATTTTTTTTTACTTTGCTCGATTTGGAAACTTCTCTCCCTTCTTTTGTTTTAAAACCAAAACTCTCACTCCATGTAAGTCTCCCTTTTTTTTGCTTTTATAGAATTTTTTTTTTTCCGGTTTTGCATACTTACTCTTTCTTCTTGCTTTTATAGAATTATTTTTCGTTTTTTTTTTTTTTTGCATGCTAAGTAGCTTCATGCATAGGGTCCCCACTTTTTCCTTTGTTTTGCTTTTTTTTTCTTAAAATCATGACCATGTGCTAGCTCATCTGAGCAACATACTACCTTTCTTTCTTTTTTTTTTTTTCTTTTTTCTACTTTCATAGAATTCTTCTTCCTTTTGCATGCAATCAAAACTCCTACGTAGCTTCATACATAGGGTTCACTTTTTACGTTGTTTTGCTTTTTTTTTTTTAAAACTATGACCATATGCTAGCTTTCCTCATGAGTAGCATGCTACCTTCGAATATTTTTATTAGTTTGCAATGACAGCTGTCCCATCCTTTTTTTTTTTGCTTTATTTTATTTATATATTTTTCATGAAAAGCTTGTTTGGATTATATAGCTTTTCCCTAAGGATTATCACAAACTTTTTCTCCAATTTTGTTATAATAATAATTATTTATTTATATATTTTTGTAATAATTTTGGATTTTTTTATTTTTATTTTTTTGCCAATACATATCATCAATTATTTTCTTTTTCTTTCTTTTTTTATTTTTTTTTTAATGGCTCCAACCACCAAAGACAAACTAGTAGAGCCCCTTTACGGGCCATACGATGATCATAACAAAGCTCCCGACGGACTACCAATTCCGCGACATCACCCCATCAACTCCAAAAATTTAGAAAAGCCAGTTCGATATAATGGAAGTGACTTCAACGAATGGACTTATATACCAAAAGCATACCACGACCTTGGTAAGTTCACACCAAACAGTTTCGAAAGGAACGGGGAAAAACAAGTCATATTGTTAAATCCACGCGAGCCTGTCGCAACGAATCTCCACTTAAACACCCTTGGCTACCAGGTCAATGCCGATCCCACAACTATTATATGGACTGGGCAGATTCCATTCCACAAATATGCCCCCCATCCAGCAGGTTACGAACAATGGGCATTCGAAATCATAAAGAAATCATCAGATATACTTAAGCAAGTTGGGATTCTTGGAGCAGTTGCAATTTCTACAGGATCGTATGATTTCGACCCATCAATGGTGAAGGCGCTTGTTGAAGCATGGTGTCCAAACACCAACACATTCATCACCCCTTTCGGAGAAATGGGGATCTCTCTGTGGGACCTAAAGTGCGTTGGGGGATTACCGATCATAGGAGACCTTTATGAAGAATATGTCCCCCCAAACAACGATCTTTATTCTGGAGACACTCATCCCACCACTTTGAGAGATTTACTTAACATATACCAATGGATCCGCCTTTATGCTTCAGGGAAGACTAAAAAGGTCCTTTCTTCCTTATGGATAGAGTTTTTTTTCAAGGAATCGCATGGAAAAAGCAAATTTGCTAACGATGAAGCTCATCCCATACCACATGTTTCAGATGAGTGCAGACTTGCCGCTTTTTTGTCCTTGTGGTTGTGCCGTTTCATCATGCCACACAAAGGATCTCTCATTCGCCCAGAAACGTTTCTAATGGCGACCAAATTAGCTAGGGGAACGAGGATCGCCTTAGCCCCCGCCGTATTGGGATGCATTCACACCAGTTTAGATGCAATAACTTTGCATCCCAAAGGACGATGCCATGCCTCAATTTATTTTCCTTATCATTTCTTTTATGGATGGATCGAAGCACACTTTGAAGGGACCTATTCTCGACTTAACACGCCAGATGATCGTATCAGAAATATAAGTGGGTTGCGAGAAATTCCAAGCTTAGCTTACATTTCAAATGTAAGAACTGCCACCCTCACTCTTAAAAGAGCTCGTAGCATATTACGGAAAGAAGAATATTTGAAATGGCGTCCATTTACTTGTACTGATTTCAAAAATGAGGGTTGGTACGAAGATCACAAAGAGCCAAGTGACGGCAATAGGTTGGGGACGACCCAGGCGGAATACTTCATCTCACTTCGACAGAGTATCATCCCCCTACGTCTAGGAAGTAATCTTCATGCTCAACAACACAACCCTCATCGGTTCGCCCGACAATTTGGCTACGATCAAGGGTTTCCTACAGAGATCAAAGTATCTAAACATCCCCAATCTACTGGTCCTTTGGTAGGCTATTGGCATCACTTCAGCAGGAGAAAGACGGGGGCACAATTTTACATACCATCTCACAAACGTGAAGGACAACCTCTATACCCGTATGCACACTTTTGGTCGGTTAGGGTGCACACAACTTTGAAGTCCGTTTATAATCTCCTTAATGAACAAGATCAATCTGCACGAGCTCTTAAAGACAAAGCCCCAATTGAAAAGGAAACCCCTCCTCAAAAAAGAAAACGGGGTAGTCATGAAATCCAAGTTGGAGAAAACCAAGTTGGACCTTCCGCGCCACATGCGTCTTCACCAGTGGAATCAAGAATTTCTCCTAAAAGGGTTCGAACTACTTCTTCATCACGAACTCTTTCAGTGCCTTTACATGATCCTCACCAATTGTCACCTCAAGGTATGTACTCCATGTATAATTTTTATTTAATTTAATTTTCCTATTTTTATCATTATTATTATTTTTTTATCATTACTATTTTTTTTACGTCTTAACCCCTCCTCTTTCTTTTTGGATGGGTCTCAAACTTCTTTTTATTTCAAACCTTATCTTTAAGTAGGTCTCAAACTCTATTTTGAGTTGATCTCAAACTCTTCTTCTCTCTTTTTTTAATTGACCTCAAATCTTATCTTTGAGTAGATTTCAAACTCTATTTTGAGATGACCTCAAACTCTCCTCTTCTCTTTTTTTTTTTAAATGATTTCAAATTTTATCTTTGAGTAGATTTCAAATTCTCTCTTTTTTTTTAATTGATCTCAAATTTTATCTTTGAGTAGATTTCAAACTCTATTTTGAGTTGACCTCAAACTCTCCTCTTTTCTTTTTGAATTGATTTCAAATTTTATCTTTGAGTAGATTTCAAACTCTATTTTGAGTTGATCTCAAACTCTCTTTTTTTATTTGAATTAATTTCAAATTTTATCTTTGAGTAGATCTCAAATTCTCTCTTTTTTTTTAAATTGATTTCAAATTTTATCTTTGAGTAGATTTCAAACTCTATCTTGAGTTGATCTCAAACTCTCTTTTTTTTAAATTGATTTCAAATTTTATCTTTGAGTATATTTCAAACTCTCTCTTTTTTTTAGTATATTATGAACCTATTAAATATGTGGTTCTCCTTCTATTTAGGTGATATTCCTAACATAAGTGAGCACGAGGAAGATCAAGCTAGCATCTCCAAACCGGGATCCAACTCAATAGGTATGTTACTTAACAAATCTTTCTTTCCTTATTTTCCCTTACTCACCAATCTTATTTATTTTAATCTTTTTTTTTTTCTTACCTTGCATATCGCCATGAAGCTCCTTCCCAAAGATGAGTCCCTCCGCACATGACTCTTTGTCTTCGGACTTTGCTCATGATGACAACTATACGCCCATCCTTGATGCTAATCCTCCCATAGAAAGCCCTCTATCAAAAGAAACTTCGAAGTCGCTAGAAGTCATCCCTTCTCCTCAACGTGCAAAAGAAGACTCAACTCCAAAAGTTATGGGAATTGCGCCTATGAGCTCATCTCATCCTCAACTCCTTAGAAAAGACACAGGCGTGAAGTCTTTTTGGGTAAATAAGCTCATTAAAAAGGTGAAATCCTCACGTCCTCATGAACATGAATCTCTAAGGGAGGAAACTACAAAATTGCACAAAAACTTGATGACACATGGAATTGACATCTCAATCACAAGGGACAAGATATATGAAGTACTTGATATGGCTAAGGTTTCTCATGACACAAGTAATGGAGGAAACGACCTAAACTCGCCGGAAAATGAGGAATTAATGGCGGAAGAGGAAGGGCTAAAGGAAACTAAATTGTTCCTCACAAAAATGTCCCAACAAATAGATGAGGCTAATATGGAGCTCATACAAATAAGGAAGAAATTGCAAGAATTGAAAGCACAAGAGAAAGAGAAAGAGCATATCATCTCTTCGGGAATGTCACTATTATCTGATGCTCCCACCATTGAAGAAGTGAACAAATCCCTCACCGATATTCATCAAAAGATTGAAGCACTTGGAGGCGGCAGTGACAAACCACAACCCTCCTTGTCATCTAAGGAGGCCCTTGCCAACTTTGAGAGAGCGAAAGCTCAACTTTAGGCTTAGCTTATTTTATCTTCGAATTTTGCTTAGTTTACTTCCGTCGCTTAGTTTTAGGCCTTAGCTATTTTATTCATTCAACTCTAGCTTGATGTAATAAATGGACTAAAAGTCCATGTCTTCCTAACTTTTCTTCCTAGTAATAAAATTTCCTTCCGAACTCTTTTTCCTTCTTTTTTTTTATGAATATGCCGAACTCCAAACATGATTTTGACCGTACAACTCAAAGAAAAATAATCTATGAGTGTAAAAAAAAAAAAATTTTCATGAGTACTAGGAAAAGTTCAACGACTTGATCATCCAAAATTTGATTTAAGCTTGTGAATTTTTATGAGAGGTAAATAACCCTCAAACCCAATCTCCACCGTCCACATTGAAGATGAAAACGTTATGACCATGTAAAAAATATTTTCAAAAAGATCCCATAATTTTCAACTATTCGATCATCAACTTGATGACAAACAATTTCCATGATGATTATCAATGGATTTCACTGTTGAGTCACGATTTTTTCCGAATTGTTTTGAACTTAAAATATAATCATAACCGTTCATATGAAACATTATGACGTCTCAAAGCTTCAATAAAATTTACAGGTTAATCAGAGAAGTTATCATAGTCCGATTGAGCTTTGATCTACTCTGATTGTTGAAGGACAAAATTTTATAAAACTTATCTTGAAGTTTAAATTTCTTTGAAAATCATCAGAACTCCAAATTTAATTTCAACCGTTCATATTAACAATTGTCATGTGGTTGTACTGTAGTTAAAATTTCATTACGATCAGAGCTAATATGAACACCCGATGAGCTACTTGATCAAAACAGAGCTTTCATGAAAAAACTGCAGATCTTGCCTTCAAAATTCATCACTTCCTTGATTTTCTTCTTCTCTTTTTTTTTTTGTGCTTTTTCCTTTGAATTTATTTTTCTTTCCTTTTTTTTTCCTTTATCTTCATTTTTCATAAATTTTTTTTCTTTTTTTTTTTTTTAACTTGATTTCATAGTTTCTTACAAAATTTGCATGTAGTCTCTTAAAGCTAAATTCACAAGAGCCATTACACAATTCATGGAATCATGTCTTTATTCAACTTGAAAAGGAAAACAACATGATAAAATTTGTGTTTTGCCTCGAGAAGCATATATCATGCTTGACCAACTTGCTCAAACAAAAGCACTGGACGTTCCGTCATAGACAAACACAAAATTCTTTTTATTTTACAATATGTATTTATTCAAATAGAGAAGAAAAAACTAGATAATGGAACTCGTAATTTGTCTCGAGAAGCATATATCATGCTTGACCAACTTGCTCAAACAAGAGCACTGGACATTCTGTCATGGACAATCACGAATTCTTCTTCTTTTTTTTATTATATATATATTTTTTTTTTACATTTTTACATCATGGATAATATTTCTTCAAGAAGCGTGCATTGATGGGTGGCATAGGTCTTCTTCCATCGGCGTCAACTAGCTGATAAGCTCCTCCTTCGTAGACGACCTCTATAATGTATGGACCTTCCCAATTTGATTTGAACTTGCCCCCAGCATGTTTGTTGATGATGATTGGTCTTCTTAACACCCACACCATCTCTCCTTTCTCAAAAGTTCGAATGCGAGCCATCTTATTGTAAGCTCGTGCCATCCTTGCTTTGTAAACTTCTAGATTCTGTTG
Organism: Dioscorea alata; assembly: GCA_020875875.1. Taxonomy (NCBI): domain Eukaryota; kingdom Viridiplantae; phylum Streptophyta; class Magnoliopsida; order Dioscoreales; family Dioscoreaceae; genus Dioscorea; species Dioscorea alata. Next base: position 1,090,224 of record JAFBII010000021.1, on the reverse strand, counting down.
AGCCTCTAATCTCCTTTCATCTAGAGCATCAAGTTCATCCAAACGCAAGCGAACTCTATCTTCATTTGTGAGTTCATTTTGCAAAGCAATTCTCAGAGATGGAATCTGGACTTCAAGTGGAAGAACAGCTTCCGTACCAAAAACCAATGAGTATGGTGTTGATTGAGTTGGTGTTCGATATGTTGTCCGGTATGCCCATAAAACTTCAGGAAGTCTTTCATGCCAATCCCTTTGACTTTTCGAAACCGCTTTCTTTAACAACTTGGATAGTGTTTTGTTGAATGCTTCTGCGAGACCATTTGCTCTAGCATTATAGATAGAGGAATACCTCCAATCTATTTTGTGATGTTGAGCAAACCTTCCAACCTTGAAGCTTTTGAATGCTCGCCCGTTGTCAGAGATAATCCTTCGAGGGGTTCCAAATTTATATAGCACATGGTCCTTGAAAAACTTGATAATGTTTTCTGCCTTTACTTCCTTTAAAGGGATGGCTTCCGCCCATCGTGAAAAGTAGTCAGTGGCAGCTAATATAAAACGATGCCCTCTTGATGATGGAGGTTCAATAGGGCCTATCACATCAGTTCCCCACATCTCAAAAGGCCATGAAGAGATTGTAGGGTGTAAAGGGTTAGGGTGTTGATGAATGAAATCCCCATGAGCTTGACACAATTTGCACCGTCTTGCATATTGTAGGCAATCATTGATCATGCTTTGCCAATAATACCCAATATGTTTGATCTTCAATCGCATCTTCGGTCCTGACTGGTGAGCTCCGCATATACCAGAATGGACTTCATGCATAACTTCTTCAGACTCCTCCTTCGAGAGACATCTTAGTAGGAGTTGATCATATGATCTTCTATAGAGAACATCGTTAACAAGAGTAAACCTCATTGCCCTTTTCTTTAATTGCGTCGCAAGAGACTTTTCTTTTGGAAGTTCGCCATACTTTAAGTATTTAATAAAGGGCTCCCTCCAATCATCTTCAGCCACTATTAGAACTTCTTCTTCCATGAGGTGTTTGTTTTCTAATTCTTCATCAAGATATGAACTTAAGACCCTCCTGTTTCGAATGGTGACTTGGATTTCCTCTTGATCTGGATCAGCTAGTTCTTTTGCTAATTTGGCTAAGCTATCTGCTTTTCCATTAGCGGACCTAGAAACTCTCTCCAGCTTAACATCAGGAATTTGCTTCAATAATTCAATAACTCTTCGATGATACTGAAGAAGCTCTTGCTTATAAGTCTTGAAACTTCCTTCAACTTGATTTATAATGAGTTGTGAGTCGCCATATATATGCAAATTTCGAATCCCCATCTTGATTGCTAGCTCCAATCCAGCAATAAGAGCTTCATACTCGGCTTCATTGTTTGTGCATGGCTTTAGCAAAGAAAGAGAGTATCTCAAGATCCCACCGTCTGGAGAAATGAAGATGAGTCCAATGCCAGCTCTGATTTGAGGAATTTTAGGTCTAACAGCTGGTTGGATCGAAGAAGCTCCATCAAAGTACATCTTCCAACATTGTTCTCCCTCTTCAATTGCCAAAGCCTCTTCATCAGGGAGATCGCATCTTAAAGGAGATTCATCAGGCACAGGATGTGCCGCGAGAAAGTCTGCCAATGCTTGACCTTTGATTGCTTTTTGTGGAGTATAGGTTATGTCGAACTCCATGAGTATTAATGCCCATTTTGCTAATCTTCCAGTGAGTAATGGTCTTGACATCAAGTACTTGAGTGGGTCTATCCTTGAGATGAGAATCACCTTATGTGAGAGCAGATAATGACGAAGCTTCTTTACCGCAAACACTAAAGAAAGACAATGTTTCTCAATAGGAGTATATCCGTTTTCAGCACCCACCAACATCCTGCTAAGGTAGTATAGTGCATTCTCCTTTCCCTCTTCATTCTCTTGAGCTAACAGAGCTCCAAGGGATCCATCCAAGGCTGTTGTATATAAGATCAATGGCTTTCCTGCAATCGGCGCTGCTAACACTGGGGGATTCAACAAGTAACGCTTGATTTCTTCAAAAGCGTTTTGGCATTCATCATCCCACTTGAAGGGAGCATTCTTCTTTACCAACTTTGAGAACGGCTTACACCTGCCTGAAAGGTTGGCAATGAATCTTCGAATATAGGCAAGACGCCCTTGGAAGGACCTCAGCTGCTTCAATGTCTTTGGAGGTGGCATTTCTATGATTACCTTAATTTTGGAGGGGTCAATTTCTATTCCTCGGTGTCTCACGATGAATCCAAGGAATTTTCCAGATAATACCCCAAATGCACATTTCATAGGGTTCATCTTCAAATTGTATTTTCTAATACGATCGAACACCGTTCTCAAGTCATTGAGGTGTTGATCTTTTGATTGTGTTTTTACCACCAAATCGTCTACATAGCACTCCACGACTTGGTGAATTAAATCATCAAAAATTTTTGTCATTGCTCTTTGATATGTTGCCCCCGCATTCTTTAATCCAAAAGGCATAACCTTGTAGCAGTAGACACCTATTGGTGTCCGGAACGCAGTGTGCTTTTCATCCTCTAGGTCCATCTTGATTTGGTTGTACCCAGAGAAACCATCCATGAAAGAAAACATCTCATAAGAGGAAGTGTTATCAATCATGATCTCCATAACAGGTAGTGGAAAGTCATCTTTGGGACATGCTTTGTTTAAGTCCCTAAAGTCCACACATATTCTGATTTGGCCGTTCTTCTTCTTGACAGGCACTACGCTGGCGATCCAATTAGGGTATTTTTCTTCCCTTATGAAACCAGCTTCAATTAGTTTCTTGGTTTCTTCAATAACACTCTCCTCCAGATCAAACTTCATCTTTCTTGGTGCTTGTTTTACTGGTGGAAAATTTGGGTCGATGGCGAGCTTGTGCACTGCTACTACGGTGTCGAGCCCTGGCATCTCCTTATAGCTCCATGCAAAACAGTCGATATACTCTACGAGAATGCTTTGAATGGCTTCCTTTTCTTCTTGAGTTAATTGTCCACTTAAAAAAGTGGGTTTAGGATCATCCTTACTTCCCAAGTTAATTTCTACCAACTCATCAATTGTCGCTTGTCCTCCATCTTCAAGCTCAGGGGGTGCGTCCTTCAATTTAATATCTTTCGCAAGATGATCATCTGATGCTTCTTCAAGTGGATCTTCATCTTTTGTAGCTAACCTTTCAACAGTCGACACCATGTGACATTCATATACTTGCTCATCTTGAAACCCAAGCCCCTTCCTGCTTAAGCCTTGTCCTTGCATAGCAATCTTGAAAGGATGCCAAAGTTTCTCAAAGAGAGCATGTCTATCCTTTGAATAGTTCAAACTGACCCCAGCTTGTTTTATGAGTCTTCTTAGCCTAAGAGGATAGTAATTTGGAATCCTCAAAGGCCAAGGTTCTTCATCTCCCATTGTCTTTACCATCAACATATCTTCATCATTGATCTTATTAGGATCAGACTTATAGAAGAGGATTCCTCTCTCCTCCGGATGACGAGAAGGCACATAGAAGGTGACGAGCCGTTCTACTAAGTTAACATCCAACTCATCAAGAGCTTTGTAAAGGCCTTCTGGTATTCTCGTAACATGAAGAGAATTTTCTATTGGACTTTCATCATCATCTTCTTTTTTAATAGGTGGAAATGAAGTTCCTTCTCCGTCAGAATCATCACTTCCAAAGTGCCGGTTTCTCCTATGAGAGTGAGAAGATAAATTGGTGGCATGCATGTCTTCATCATTTGTTTCTTCTTCTGAAGATTCCGTCTCACTTCCAAAGTGTGGTTTCAAAGGTATGAAAGAAACCTTCTTCTGAGTGACCTTAGTAGTCTTGGTGACCTTCATGAGAGCATCATCTTTTGCTGCAGAAAGCTTGCCCCCTTTTGGTGTATCAACAAAATATCGTGCATCATCATAGCTGATTTCATGCACACCAAATGGTTGAATCTCCCCATCTATGCGGTATACATCATCATCCTTCATATACTTCAAACACTGATGCAGAGTGGAGGGAACCACATAATTTTCATGTAACCATGGTCTCCCCAACAATGCTCTATAGGAAGCATCAGTATCGATAACATGAAACTTCACCTCCGATGTTAGCTTCCCAATTTTGAAAGGGAGAGTAATTGACCCTAGGGCCTTTTGACTATGCTGGTTGAAACCTTGGACAATAATCTTCTCAGTTGACAAGTGATATGTCTCCAAAGCTAGGGTATGCAAAGTCTTTAATGTCATCAGATTTACAGATGAGCCCGGGTCAATGAGGATTCGGTTAACTCTTGTCCCGTCACAAGACAGTAACATATAAAGGTCTATTATGCTCCTTTGTCCCTAGTAACAAGTCTTTCTCTGAGAACTTAATCACCGGAGAGCCAAAGGCATGAAGAGCTTCCGTCATATGAGCTTCAGCAAAATAAGCTTGGTATTCTTCTGGATTTTGCAAAACATGGATCAATGTGTCTCTGAGCTCCTGCGACATCATCAAAGCGTCAAAGACACTTAATTGAGCTGGAATTTTCTTCAAATGGGCAGTAATGTTGTAGTCTTGTGTCTTCGAAGTAGAGCTTTTCCGTGGCTGCACGATGTCTTCATTTATGTCAATCGCCTTCTCTTTCCCTTTATCCTTAGTGCCACGTGCTCGTTCAAGAAGCCTCCGAACATTGTTAATTATTCGAGGTTCCTCTTCCTCATCTTGGCGAACGCACCCATTATCATGTCCTTCTTTGATTGTTAAGGCACAACATGTACCTGACACCTCAAAATACTCCTCAGGTAGATCTATGGCACCTGACTTGAGTACTTTATGTAGCCAACTCTTGAAACCATGACAATCTTCCAATGCATGCCCAATCAAATGATGGAAAGGATAGTACCTAGGATGATCATTCATGTTTATTGTAGCATCCCTTCTCTTCTTTAGAATCAATATACCTTCCTTTACCATCTTCCGAAATAATTCTTGAATTTTATCTCTTTTTATGGAAAAGCTCCCATCTTTTACATTGCTTAGAAGTTGAGGTGCTCTTCCTTCCTCCATATCGATTCTTCGATTTTCACTATGTTGAGGATGTGTTTCCTCTTGGTGGAAAGAATCATTTACAGTTTCTATGACTCCAGACTCATTCCAAGGAACATCCCCATCTGGAATATGTGGCTTCCGATGAGTTAGGTCATATGTCACTTCTTGGATGAAGGACGGAATCTCTTCATATGGCATCACCTTTCTAAGTATTTTATATTTAGGTGCTCTTCTTGGTTTCTCCTTTGGATAATGCTGGCTTGCTTGACAGGATTGTGTTGGAGCTTCCTGCAACCTCGCATTCGCCATTCGAACCCTTTCTTTAAAAGCTTGTTTCTTTTTCTGCTTTTTACTCACATATGGTCTTCCATGTCGATCATATAGCTGCTCAGATAAAGAATCACCATCATCTGGGTAGTAGAGTTCAAGCTCATCTTCACCATTGGCATCATCCCATACTTCTTGATCTTCATATATAGTAATAACCCGACAAGTCTCAACCACGAGCTCCTCATCTTGAGACTCATCCAAATCTGAGATCAGCTCCTTAACCTCATCAGGAAAGTAATCACCTAATGTAATTAGGGCTCTCTCCTTTTGTTGATAATCTTCCAAGGAGTCAATATATTCCTCAATAATTGACTTCTTATGATGGAACTCAGCGGGCTTTATCTGCTTCGGCTTCTTTTTCTTGTTCTTGATCTTTTTGTTCTTCTTGGCCTTTTGCTTGGGCTTCTCATCTGTTTCTTGAGCTCTCCGCCACTTGATACCAGGGAGCTCTCCCAATTTCTTCAACATCTTTCTTGATTTTTTTGAGATAAAAATTTCCCATAAGCCTTCTGGAACTCCAAGAGGAGTGAGCTCCTTGGGACTTTGAGAACCTCCGTCAGCTTGCATGTCTTCTGAAGTGCTCCCTGCATCTTGCCCCCATAAAGCTTCTTCTTGCAGGGCAACTGACACATAGTTGGTGTGCTCTGCTGGTTGATCGAGCAATACATTTTTAGATAAAGTGATCTTCCCTTCCTGATACTGTCGCTCAATCCAATCCTTGAACACATAACAGTTCTCAATCGAATGACCCAATATTCTGTGATATGGACAAAAATTTGGGTGATCTTTCTTGTCTGCCTCTTCTGGTCGTTTGCTCTCTGGCAACTGCAAACCCACCTTCAATGCATCTTTGAATATCTTCATCACTTTGTCCCTTCTAAAAGAATATTTTTTACTCATCCTCTCTTGAAGAGAACTTATAGGCTTAGGTGGTTCACTTCCACTCCCAAGTGATGGTGGCCTTGACTTGTTATAATTTGCTGGTGCAGTGGCCTCTTTTGCTTGATCAGTTGCAAAGGCCACATGCTTAACACCTTCTGGCTTTCTTGGCTTTTCTTTGTCCACTTTGGTGGGTTGCATTGTAGATACCACCCTTGGACTAGTTCTTTCTAATTTTTTAACTTGTGAGATTAAATCTTGGAAGGTGTGAATGTCGGATGAACTGAGAAATGGAGCCATCCAATTGTCAATATTCCCTACCAATAGCCCCACTGCTTGCACCTGATCGAGTGGCTGCTCACACTTGATGCTCAAGTTACGCCATCTCATCACATAATCTATGACTTTCTCATCTTTGTTTTGCCTTGTGTTAGCCAGATCAGCTATAGTAATTTTATCAGTAACTCCACCGAATCGAACTCTAAAGGAGTCCTTCATTTGCTGCCATGTCTGAATGGATTCAGGTTGCAAGCTTGCATACCATTCAAAAGCCACACCAGTTAAACTAGCAGCAAATTGTCATAACAAAAGAGATGGGTTATTGCTTGTGTCTCCGCATGCTGTTATGAAATGGGCCAAATGTTGATCAGGATTCCCTAAGCCATTAAACTGCTTAAACTTAGGAACATTGTACCCCTTAGGATAAGCCACTTGATCATGAAAGCTTGAGTATGGTTTATCTCCATTACTTTTTACTGTAGCACCCTTAGCTTGCTTCAATTGTGCAGCAACTATTTTTTGTACTTCTTCTCGGGATATCATTGGCTGAGGCGCCGCCGATGTTCCAGCTTGCTCATGTAACCCAAGGACTTCCTCTTCATCATCTTCTTCCTCTTGAATGACTTGTACAGATGGTGCTTGCCTATGAGCCCTTGAATTGTCATGGAGTAGATTTTGGACTTGATCACTTAAACGGGAGATCACACCAGACAGAGACGCAACAGTCTGCATCATAGATATGTGATCTTTCTCTCGTTGATCCAATTGCTTCATTAATTTTGCAAACATTGGATCTTTGTTCGATGTAAAAATTAGGTTATCATCTTCTTCTTCACTTGAGTCATTATTCCTCCTAGGAGGTGTTTGAAATCCAGCTTGGGAGAAGGCTTTTGCCCTTTCTTGTAATGCTTGATTAATATCTTCTTCTTGCATACTACTTGTACCCACAGTTATCTTCTTCCTCAGCCTAGTGAAGGGACGCTCAGGCTCAGGTGGGTGTTCAGACCCTTCAGTAATCACCCGTACAGTGTGTACTTCAAGATCTTCCATCTCTTCATCTTGCTTCCTTATCCACTGGAATCTTGAACGAGGATTAGAGGGAGTAGTCTTCTTGTAAGCTTGCTTCTTCGGCAGTGCAAGCCTATCAAACACGGAAGCTCGCGACTCCGAGAGTAAGTTCTTTTTTCTTAAGTAAAACTCCCTCGGTGTCATCTTTTCAGTCTGAAGTTTCCTGTAGGAGGTATAGTTATTATAGATCTTCTTAGCAAAAGTGTTCTTCGACTGATGGAACCTTGGTGGCCTGCCCCTTTTCTTCATGTCGTTCTGTTGGGATCGAAGCTCACCAGTTGTGGAGTTCTCCTTCACCATTCGCTGTGGTGTGAAAGAATTTGCAAATGAACCTGGGGAACTATTCCTTGAATCTTGGAACGAGACAAAACTTGCCTTCTCCTGAGGTGAGGGTATCTTCCTCTTGTTCAGTCTTGGGCGCCCCATCATGAAAGATTTTGTTGGGGTAGCGTTAGGCTTCTTAAAGATACCACTCTCCTTCCCTCTAGCAGTGATTGTGAATGAAGGTTCTTCTTCATCCTCTCCTCCATTAATGTTCATGACTTTTTTTGGAAAGGTGAGTCTGTCGAAAACAGATGTTTTAGCAACAACAACGCCTTCTTCGACTTCGGCAGGCAACATCACATTTGAGCGACGTCTCATTGATGGTGATGATGGTGGGCTTGGCACAAAGTTGACATACTCCGAGACAGTCCCAAACTTGATTTCAGCTCCCGCGACTCCAGTGTAGACAGAAGCATAAGGCAGCTTCACCTGAGTGCCTTCCCCAAGGAAAATGGTGCATGATGCAGCTGCATTGTTGGTGAGGTTTAGTGATGCCATTACGAAAACCTGAAAAGGAAAACATCATATTAATAATGCTAATTGACTTTTTTTTCATTCATTTTTTTTTTATTATTTCTCATTCACACTTTGTTTCAAAGATGGGAGGAGAAGTTGGTCCCACCGGGCGTGCCAGAATTTGTGGGCTCCTTCCTTGCCACCCGGTCTTTAATTGGTATAAACCGGGTGATAAGCATGGATCACAAATCAAATTTTAATTATTTTATATTTCAGGTGATTGCAGGTTCATAACTTCTATTAGGGGCAAGCCCCTAATATTAATTACCCCAGACAACGTCATGGGAACCTCCGATTAAGAAACAAGTGTGAATGAGTAAACAAATGAAGAAACACAAAATTATTTTTTTTTTATTTGATTTCAGAGAGCATTGGAGTACATAGTCATGAGCGAGAATGCAACAATATTAAGAGAGCTATTTTTTGTCATATTCTACAAATTTTCCTTTTTTTTTTTTTTTTGACTTGGTTGATGCTTTTGACTTCTTTGCTAAAGCATATCAGAAGACCCTCTAGCTTGGTGACTGTGACCTTCTTCAAATTCCTTTTTTAGATGTTCCTGCATCTTGACACATTGCATAACTTTAAGCTGCAGCCACTCTGCATTGATGAGTTGCCTACTTGATCATCTTCATTTCTTTTATCACTAAAGACTTTGGCCCTTTGTGCTTGTAAAATCTTCAGGTTTCTGACTTGTGAAACTCCCTAAGTCTTTGACTTCTTTGTGTCTTAAACTCCAGAGTTGCATTTGTCATTTAGGTCTTGACTCTTCAATACTTGTAAGTCTTGATCTTTAAATTTTCAAGTTGTGGACTTCAACATTATTAAGTCGTTAACTTGACAATTTTGATTTGTTTTTTTTTAAATGAATCTCAAACTGTAATCATGAGTTTGATTTCCGTTAACTAGATCATCAATTGAGCTCTCCATTTCATTTTTAGCGAAAGAGACCTCACAATGAGATTCAAGAAAATCTCTGTCAACATTTTTTATGAGTGTTGACAAGAGATATATTTTTTATGAAACTTTCATTTTTTTATTCTTCCTTACACTTCAAGAAAAATATTTTTTTTTTGTTTGTGAAATTTTCATTTTTTTTTTTTACTTTTCCTTTCACTTCAAGAATTTATTTTACTTCAAGAAGAGAGATTTCTTTTTTTATGGAATTTTCATTTTTTTCACTTTTCCCTTTCACTTCAAGAATTTTTTTTCATTTTTTCAAGAAGAGAGATTTTCCTTTTTGTGGAATTTTCATTTTTTCACTTTTCCCTTTCACTTCAAGAATTTTTTTCATTTTTTCAAGAAGAGAGATTTTCTTTTTGTGGAATTTTCATTTTTTCACTTTTCCCTTTCACTTCAAGAATTTTTTTTATTTTTTCTCAAGAAGATAGATTTTCTTTTTTGTGAAATTTTCATTTTTTCACTTTTCCCTTTCACTTCAAGAATTTTTTTTATTTTTTCTCAAGAAGATAGATTTTCTTTTTTGTGGAATTTTCATTTTTTCACTTTTCCCTTTCACTTCAAGAATTTTTTTTTTATTTTCTCAAGAAGAGAGATTTTCTTTTTGTGGAATTTTCATTTTTTTACTTTTCCCTTTCACTTCAAGAATTTTTTTTCATTTTTTTCAAGAAGAGAGATTTTTTTTGTTTTGTAATTTTTATTTTGTAAGAATTTCTCTTTACCCCAAGAATGTCAAGACCTCAAGGTGGAGTTAGAGAAATTTCATAGAAATTTTCTCCTTACCCCAAGAGTATGTCAAGACCTCAAGGTGGAGTTAGAGGAATTTCTTTGAAATTTTCTCCTTACCCCAAAAGTGTCAAGACCTCAAGGTGGAGTCACAGAAATTTTATAAAAATTCCTCCTTACCCCAAGAGTATGTCAAGACCTCAAGGTGGAGTCAGAGAAATTTCATAGAAATTTTCTCCTTACCCCAAGAATGTCAAGACCTCAAGGTGGAGTCAGAGGAATTTTATGAAAATTTTCTCCTTACCCCAAGAGTATGTCAAGAACTCAAGGTGGAGTTAGAGGAATTTTCCAAAAAGGAGTCCTGCAAAAAGAGAAGAAAAATTAAGAAAACACCCTCACACCAATAAACTCACATTTCATATTTTTTACTCATCCTTCATTTTTTTTTCCTACTTTTTTCCTCTCTTCATTTTTTATTTTTCCCCTCTTCAATTTTTACTCACCTCTTCGTTTTTTTTTTCCTCTTTTTTTCTCATTTTTCCCTCTTCATTTTTTTATTCACCATTCATCATTTTTTTTTCTTTTTTTTTTTTTGCTTTCTTCCCTCATCCCTCATTTTCTTGCTTAACATGTATCCAGCCATGCTTGAATCCCTTAGAGCTTGCACCTCCCTAATTTTTTCCATATTTGCAAATCAACTACACTTAATTATCAGTCACCAGGCAGCACGGTGAGTCCACAACATGGTCAGCAACTACAACTCTCTCAACTTTGTCACCAAGCACATCCTTGATAACCTTGTATAGCTCTTCAAACTTCAGGATGAGTGCTTCCTTTTCTTTCTTCTTGTCCTTACTTTCATCTAGCTTTAGTCCTTCCTTGATTACTGAAACAAGCTTCTTCCCCTTGAACTCCTTCATTTGCCCAACAGCATACTCATCAATGGCGTCAACTCTGTGATACTACAGATGTTATTCTACCCATCATTCGTCCTAAACACATAATCCTTGAGGCTTGTTATCTCTTCCCCACTCTTCATAGAATGGTGCTTCACTGCAAGGTACTCCTCCTTGATGATTTTTTTTCTGGTTTCCTCATCCAAATTAACTTTTGCTTGTTCACCAAGGACCATTCATGTACACTTCATTGATCTTTGGTTTATTCCTTTTCCTTCTCCATTCTCTTTTGAATATTCCCACGGGTGTATAGCAAACATGACTAACATGGCATGAATCGAACCCCATGATTCAGCTCTTGGGAGTAACAGTCAAGTAAAAAAAAAACAAATTTGCGGAGGTGCACGAGTTGGGCTGTACGTTGACACTTCAGCTCTCAAGACCGAAATTAAACGCCATCAAAGCACGGGCATTATACAAACATTCCCACCATAGTATCTTGATCCTGACATCCTTTCATAATATTTGTTCATCAAGTGACACCCAAACGAAGTTTTCCGAGGCCATAAGCTCGATCCCACACATCTACCGCTGTTTCTCCTTCTCCGTAATATCCGGGCTCCCCCATGATCGCACGGAAGCGCACCTTGTCTCAAAATCAGATTCCGATCTAGCTTTCTTCGAAGGAACCAAAGACAAAGACGAATAAGATGATCTTAAATCCCCTCGCCGCTGCCTCTTGATACACATCGAACAACCAAGGTTCTGACCCATGTTGACGAGCGCTGCGAAGCCGATCCGACGAGCGCCGCCAACTCCGTTGAAGATCGGGGTGCAGAGAGAGAGAGAGCGAAAAGAAAGAGAGAGAGAAGCCTATACGTGCATGCATGGTTTTTTTTTTCCTTGTTTTATTTATTTATTTTTTGTTTTTTTTTTAATGCATGAAGAATCTTCACACGGTGGGACCGCCCACATGCAAATGAATGGATGGTCATGAATGAGTTTTTTTTTATGCATCATATAAAGGTGGGACCCGACGCATTCTCTCTTCTTTAATGCATGCAAGGATGGGATCAGTTATGAGAATGCATGGATGATGATATTCATCATAGAATTTTTTATGAAGAAAATCATAGAAGCTGGGGCCCGCCACATGTTTTTTTTTAATGCATGAGGGAATAAGATACATGCATGGATAATATCATCTTCACCATGCAAAAATAAAGATCATCGTTATCATATATAAAAAAAAAAAAAAACATGGTACCTTGTTATGTGAATTCAATCGGGTTAAGCGATCAATCTTCTCTGATCCCGTATCCTTTTCTCTTCGTCTTCTTTCTCTGTATTTTTTCCGAGTCTCTTTTGATCTCTTTCTTTTCGTCGTCTTCACCTTCCTTCAAAACTCTATATTTTTTCCCTCTCCTCTCTTTTCTTTTTCCCAAAAAATTTCTCTCTGTATATTTTTTTCTCTTCTTCTTTTCTCTGATTTTTTTTCCAATCTCTTCTTTCTCTGTTGCGTTTGTTTTTTTTTGTTCCACCAAATCTTCCACCAGATATCTTTTCAACAAATCACCAACTCTATGATAAGGAGTTCTTCTTTTTTTAATTTAAAATTTAAATTCAATTCATATATATCCTTAAACAAATATATATATTCTCTCTCTTCTTTTTTTTATATTTTTATTTTTTATTTTTTTATTTTTTTTTATCCTCTTACTCCTATTTGGAATAGGATAATACCCTTTTTTTAATTATTCCCTTTTTTCCTACTCCAATTCAAAATAAGAAAATATGGTATATTATCGCCATCCTTGTTACTTATCCCTTTTTTTTGTTTGATTTTAATTCAAAATAAAATACCAAGTTTTTAATAGAATTAGAAATAAAAAATTTCTATATAAACAGAGTCGTATATTTGAACCAAGAAACGAAAGCCTTTATTTTCCTTTCGGAATACCTACTATTTTTTAATTTAAACCCTAATCTTATGTTTTCTTATGGTAGTGTCACCTTTCTTTAATAAAAACCTCGATCATATGTTTTCTTTTCGTAACGCCCACTATACTTGAATCAAAAGCCTAATCCTATGCATTCAATCAAAAGCCTAATGCCTTGTTTTATTTTCGGAATCTCTCATTTAGTTTTTAATCAAAATACTAACCGTATCTTTCAAAACCATAATCTTTTCCTTTTCTTTCGTAAAGTCTCCTATCTTTAGTTCAAAACTAGAATAATATGTTTCCTTTTATTCATGACTTCTATATGTATGTATTTTATCAAAACACTAATCTTATGTTTTCTTATAGTAGTATCTCCTAATTTTCAGTCTTGAATAAATATCCTCGTCTTTGTTGTCATTTTAAAATAACTCGTATTTTTTGTACCAAGACCCCAAACCCTTTCTTTTTCTTTCGGAATACCTAATATTTTTCAATCAAAACACTAATCCTAAGTTTTCATTTGGTAGTGTCACCTTTTTTTTAATCAAAACCTTGATAATATGTTTTTTTTTCCGAAACGCCTACTCTACTTAAATCAAAAGCCTAATCTTCTGCTTTCAATCAAAACACTAATACTTTGTTTTATTTTCGGAATGTCTCATTTTGTTTTTAACCAAAACACTAACCTTATCTTTCAAAATCATAATCTTTTCATTTTCTTTCGTAAAGTATCTTATCTTTCGGTCAAACAAGAATCATATTTTTTCTATTCTTAATAACTTCTATCTGTACGTATTTAATCAAAATCCTAATCTTATGTTTTCTAATAGTAATATCTCCTAATTTTCAGTTTTGAATGAAAACACTAATCTTTGTTATAATTTTAAAATGACTCGTATTTTTGATCCAAGAAACCAAAGCATTTCTTTTCCTTTGGGAATACCTACTATTTTTGAATCTAAACCCTAATCTTATGTTTTCTTGTGATAGTGTCACCTTTCTTTAATAAAAACCTCGATCATATGTTTTCTATTCGTAACGACCGCTATACTTGAATCAAAAGCCTAATCTTATGCATTCAATCAAAAGCCAAATGCTTTGTTTTATTTTCGGAATGTCTCATTTTGTTTTTAATCAAAATACTAACCGTATCTTTCAAAACCATAATCTTTTCCTTTTCTTTCGTAAAGTCTCCTATCTTTAGTTCAAAACTAGAATCCTATGTTTCCTTTTATTCATGACTTCTATATGTATGTATTTTATCAAAACACTAATCTTATGTTTTTTTATAGTAGTATCTCCTAATTTTTAGTCTTGAAGAAATATCCTCGTCTTTGTTGTCATTTTAAAATAACTCGTATTTTTTGATCCAAGACCCCAAACCCTTTCTTTTTCTTTTAGAATACCTACTATTTTTCAATCAAAACACTAATTCTAAGTTTTCATATGGTAGTGTCACCTTTTTTTTAATCAAAACCTTGACAATATGTTTTTTCTTTCTGAAACGCCTACAATACTTAAATCAAAAGCCTAATCTTCTGCTTTCAATCAAAACACTAATACTTTGTTTTATTTTCGAAATGTCTCGTTTTGTTTTTAATCAAAACACTAACCCTATCTTTCAAAACCATAATCTTTTCCATTCTTTCGTAAAGTATCTTATCTTTCGGTCCAAACAAAAATTGTATTATTTCTTTCTTATAACTTCTATCTGTAAGTATTTAATCAAAACCCTAATCTTATGTTTTCTAATAGTAATATCTCCTAATTTTCAGTTTTGAATGAAAACCCTAATCTTTGTTATAATTTTAAAATGACTCGTATATTTGAACCAAGAAACGAATGCCTATCTTTTCCTTTCGGAATACCTACTATTTTTTAATTTAAACCCTAATCTTGTGTTTTTTTATGGTAGTGTCACCTTTCTTTAATAAAAGCCTCGATCATATGTTTCTTTTCGTAACGCCCACTATACTTGAATCAAAAGCATAATCTTATGCATTCAATCAAAAGCCTAATGCTTTATTTTATTTTCGGAATGTCTCGTTTTGTTTTTAATCAAAATACTAACCGTATCTTTCAAAACCATAATCTTTTCCTTTCCTTTCGTAAAGTCTCCTATCTTTAGTTCAAAACTAGAATCCTATGTTTCCTTTTATTCATGACTTCTATATGTATGTATTTTATCAAAACACTAATCTTATGTTTTGTTAAAGTAGTATCTCCTAATTTTCAGTCTTGAATAAATATCCTCGTCTTTGTTGTAATTTTAAAATAACTCGTATTTTTTAAACCAAGATACCAAACCTTTTCTTTTTCTTTCGGAATACCAACTATTTTTCAATCAAAACACAAATCCTAAGTTTTCATATGGTAGTGTCAACTTTTTTTTAATCAAAACCTTGATCATATGTTTTCTTTCCAAAACGCCCACTATACTTGAATCCAAAGCCTAATCTTATGCATTCAATCAAAATGCTAATGCTTTGTTTTATTTTCAGAATGTCTCATTTTCAGAATGCCTTTCTTTTCCTTTTGGAATACCTACTATTTTTGAATCTATACCCTAATCTTATGTTTTCTTATGGTAGTGTCACCTTTCTTTAATAAAAAACTCGATCATATGTTTTCTTTTCGTAACGACCACTATACTTGAATCAAAAGCCTAATCTTATGCATTCAATGAAAACCCTAATGCTTTGTTTTATTTTCGGAATGTCTCGTTTTGTTTTTAATCAAAATACTAACCGTATCTTTCAAAACCATAATCTTTTCCTTTTCTTTCGTAAAGTCTCCTATCTTTAGTTCAAAACTAGAATCCTATGTTTCCTTTTATTCATGAGTTCTATATGTATGTATTTTATCAGAACACTAATCTTATGTTTTCTTATGTTAGTATCTCCAAATTTTCAGTCTTGAATAAATATCCTCGTCTTTGTTGTCATTTTAAAATAACTCGTATTTTTTTAACCAAGACAACCAACCCTTTCTTTTTCTTTCGGATTACCTACTATTTTTCAATCAAAACAGGATTAGGATTTTGATTAAAAACTAGTAGGTATTCCAAAAGTAAAACAAAGGGTTTGGGATATTGGTTAAAAAATACAAGTCATTTCAAAATGACAACAAAGACTACGGGATTCAATCAAAACTAAAAATTAGGATATATTACTATCAGAAAACATAAGATTAGGGTTTTATTAAATACATATAGATAGAGGTTATTAAGAAAATGAAACATACGATTATTATTTTGACCGAAAAATAAGAGACTTTACGAAAAAAAAGAAAAAGATTATGGCTTTTAAAGATAGGGTTATTGTTTTGATTAAAAACAAAACGAAACATTCAGAAAATAAAACACAGCATTAGGGTCTTGATTGAAAGCATAAGATTAAGCTTTTGATTCAAATATAGTAGGAGTAACGAAAAGAAAACATATGATCAATTTTTTTATTAAAGAAAGGTGACACTACAATCAGAAAACTTAGGATTATGGTTTTAATTCAAAATTAGTAGGTATTCCGAAAGGAAAAGAAAGGCTTTGGTGTCTTGGTTCAAAAATACGAGTAATTTCAAAGTAATAACAAAGACCAGGGTTTTTATTCAAAACTAAAAATTAGGAGATATTACTTTTAGGAAACATAAAATTAGGGTTTTGATTAAATAATACAGATAGAAGTTATTAAGAAAATGAAACATAGGATTATTGTTTTGAGCGAAAGATAGAAGATTTTACGAAAGAAAAAGAAAAGATTATGGTTTTGAAAGATAGGATTAGTGTTTTGATAAAAAACAAAACGAGACATTCCGAAAATAAAACGAAGCATTAAGGTTTTGATTGAAAGCATAAGATTGGGTTTTTGATTCAAATAAAGTAGGCCTTACGTAAAGAAAACATATGATCGAGGTTTTGACTAAAGAAAGGTGACGCTAAAATAAGAAAACTTAGTATTAGGGTTTTGATTAAAAAATAGTAGGTATTCCAAAAGTAAAAGAAAGGGTTTGGGATCTTGGTTAAAAAATACGAGTCATTTCAAAATGACAACAAAGACTATGGGTTTCAATCAAAACTAAAAACTAGGATATATTACTATCAGAAAACATAAGATTAGAGTTTTATTCAATACATATAGACAGAGGTTATTAAAAAAATTAAACATACGGTTATTATTTTGACCGAGAGATAAGAGACTTTACGAAAAAAAAAGAAAAAGATTATGGCTTTGAAAGATAGGGTTATTGTTTTGATTAAAAACAAAACGAAACATTCAAAAAATAAAACACAGCATTAGGGTTTTGATTGAAAGCATAAGATTAAGCTTTTGATTCAAATATAGTAGGCGTTACGAAAAGAAAACATATGATCAAGTTTTTTATTAAAGAAAGGTGACACTACAATCAGAAAATTTAGGATTATGGTTTTGATTCAAAAATAGTAGGTATTCCGAAAGGAAAAGAAAAGGTTTTGGTGTCTTGGTTCAAAAATACGATTCATTTCAAAATGATAACAAAGACCAGGGCTTCCATTCAAAACTAAAAATTAGGAGATATTACTTTTAGGAAACATAAGATTATGGTTTTGATTAAATATATACATATAGAAGTTATTAAGAAAATGAGACATAGGATTCTTGTTTTGACCGAAAGATAGAAGATTTTACGAAAGGAAAAGAAAAGATCATGGTTTTGAAAGATAGGGTTAGTATTTTGATAAAAAAACAAAACGAGACATTCCGAAAATAAAACAAAGCATTAAGGTTTTGATTGAAAGCATAAGATTAGGCTTTTGATTCAAATAAAGTAGGCGTTATGTAAAGAACACATATGATCGAGGTATTGACTAAAGAAAGGTGACGCTACCATAAGAAAACTTAGTGTTAGGGTCTTGATTAAAAAATAGTAGGTATTCCAAAAGTCAAAGAAAGGGTTTGGGATCTTTTTTAAAAAATACGAGTCATTTCATAATGACAATAAAGATTACGGGTTTCAATCAAAACTGAAAATTAGGATATATTACTATCAGAAAACATAAGATTAGGGTTTTATTAAATACATATAGATATAGGTTATTAAGAAAATGAACATACGATTATTGTTTTGACCGAAAGATAAGAGACTTTACGAAAGAAAAAGAAAAAAAATTATGGCTTTGAAAGATAGGGCTAGTGATTTGATTAAAAACAAAATGAAACATTCAGAAAATAAAACACAGCATTAGGGTTTTGATTGAAAGCATAAGATTAAGCTTTTGATTTAAATATAGTAGGCGTTACGAAAAGAAAACATATGATAAAGTTTTTGATTAAAGAAAGGTGACACTCCAATCAGAAAACTTAGGATTAGGGTTTTGATTCAAAAATAGTAGGTATTACGAAAGGAAAAGAAATTCTTTGGTGTCTTGGTTCAAAAATACGAGTCATTTCATAATGATAACAAAGACCAGGCTTTTCATTCAAAACTAAAAATTAGGAGATATTACTTTTAGCAAACATAAGATTATGGTTTTGATTAAATACATACAGATAGAAGTTATTAAGAAAATGAAACATAGGATTCTTGTTTTGACCGAAAGATAGAAGATTTCACGAAAGAAAAAAAAAATATTATGGTTTTGAAAGATAGGGTTAGTGTTTTGATAAAAAAACAAAACGAGACATTCCGAAAATAAAACAAAGCATTAAGGTTTTGATTGAAAGAATAAGATTAGGCTTTTGATTCAGATAAAGTAGGCGTTACGTAAAGAACACATATGATCGAGGTATTGACTAAAGAAAGGTGACGCTACCATAAGAAAACTTAGTATTAGGTTTTGATTAAAAAATAGTAGGTATTACAAAAGTAAAAGAAAGGGTTTGGGATCTTGGTTTAAAAATACGAGTCATTTCAAAATGACAACAAAGACTACGATTTTCAATCAAAACGAAAAATTAGAATATATTACTATCAGAAAACATAAAATTAGGGTTTTATTAAATATATATAGATAGAGGTTATTAAGAAAATGAAACATATGATTCTTGTTTTGACCGAAAGATAAGAGATTTTACGAACGAAAAAGAAAAAAAGATTATGGCTTTGAAAGATAGGGTTAGTGTTTTGATTAAAAACAAAACGAAACATTCAAAAAATAAAACACAGCATTAATGTTTTGATTGAAAGCATAAGATTAAGCTTTTGATTCAAATATAGTAGGCGTTACGAAAAGAAAACATATGATCAAGTTTTGATTAAAGAAAGGTGACACTACAATCAGAAAACTTAGGATTAGGGTTTCGATTCAAAAATAGTAGGTATTCCGAAAGGAAAAGAAAGGCTTTGGTGTCTTGGTTCAAAAATATGAGTCATTTTAAAATGATAACAATGACCAGGGTTTTCATTCAAAACTAAAAATTATGAGATATTAGTTTAAGAAACATAAGATTAGGGTTTTGATTAAATACATACAGATAGAAGTTATTAAGGAAATGAAACATAGGATTCTTGTTTTGACCGAAATATAGAAGATTTTATGAAAAAAAAAGAAAAGATTATGGTTTTGAAAGATAGGGTTAGTTTTTTGATAAAAAAACAAAACGAGACATTCCGAAAATAAAACAAAGCATTAAGGTTTTGATTGAAAGCATAAAATTAGGCTTTTGATTCAGATAAAGTAGGCGTTACGTAAAGAACACATATGATCAAGGTTTTGACTAAAGAAAGGTGACGCGACCATAAGAAAACTTAGTATTAGGGTTTTGATTAAAAAATAGTAGGTATTCCAAAGGTAAAAGAAAGGGTTTGGGATCTTGGTTTAAAAATACGAGTCATTTCAAAATGACAACAAAGACTACGGTTTTCAATCAAAACTAAAAATTAGAATATATTACTATCAGAAAACATAAGATTAGGGTTTTATTAAATATATATAGATAGAGGTTATTAAGAAAATGAAACATATGATTCAGGTTTTGACCGAAAGATAAGAGATTTTAAGAACGAAAAAGAAAAATATTATGGCTTTGAAAGATAGGGTTAGTGTTTTGATTAAAAACAAAACGAAACATTCAGAAAAGAAAACACAGAATTAGGGTTTTGATTGAAAGCATAAGATTAAGCTTTTGATTCAAATATAGTAGGCGTTAGAAAAAGAAAACATATGATCAAGTTTCTGATTAAAGAAAGGTGACACTACAATCAGAAAACTTAGGATTAGGATTTTGATTCAAAAATAGTAGGTATTCCGAAATGAAAAGAAAGGCTTTGGGGTCTTGGTTCAAAAATATGAGTCATTTTAAAATGATAACAACGACCAGGGTTTTCATTTAAAACTAAAAATTATGAGATATTACTTTAGGAAACATAAGATTAGGGTTTTGATTAAATACATACAGATAGAAGTTATTAAGGAAATGAAACATAGGATTCTTGTTTTGACCGAAATATAGACGATTTTATGAAAAAAAAAAGAAAAGATTATGGTTTCGAAAGATAGGGTTAGTGTTTTGATAAAAAAACAAAACGAGACATTCCGAAAATAAAACAAAGCATTAAGGTTTTGATTGAAAGCATAAGATTAGGCTTTTGATTCAGATAAAGTAGGCGTTACGTAAAGAACACTTATGATCAAGGTTTTGACTAAAGAAAGGTGACCCGACCATAAGAAAACTTAGTGTTAAGGTTTTGATTAAAAAATAGTAGGTATTCCAAAAGTAAAAGAAAGGGTTTGGGATCTTGGTTTAAAAATACGAGTCATTTCAAAATGACAACAAAGACTACGGTTTTCAATCAAAACTAAAAATTAGAATATATTACTATCAGAAAACATAAGATTAGGGTTTTATTAAATATATATAGATAGAGGTTATTAAGAAAATGAAACATATAATTCTTGTTTTGACCGAAAGATAAGAGATTTTATGAACGAAAAAGAAAAATATTATGGCTTTGAAAGATAGGGTTAGTGTTTTGATTAAAAACAAAACGAAACATTCAGAAAAGAAAACACAGAATTAGTGTTTTGATTGAAAGCATAAGATTAAGCTTTTGATTCAAATATAGTAGGCGTTAGGAAAATAAAACATATGATCAAGTTTCTGATTAAAGAAAGGTGACACTACAATCAGAAAACTTAGGATTAGGGTTTTGATTCAAAAATAGTAGGTATTCCGAAATGAAAAGAAAGGCTTTGGTGTCTTGGTTCAAAAATATGAGTCATTTTAAAATGATAACAACGACCAGGGTTTTCATTCAAAACTAAAAATTATAAGATATTACTTTAGGAAACATAAGATTAGGGTTTTGATTAAATACATACAGATAGAAGTTATTAAGGAAATGAAACATAGGATTCTTGTTTTGACCAAAATATAGAAGATTTTATGAAAAAAAAAGAAAAGATTATGGTTTTGAAAGATAGGGTTAGTGTTTTGATAAAAAAACAAAACGAGACATTCCGAAAATAAAACAAAGCATTAAGATTTTGATTGAAAGCATAAGATTAGGCTTTTGATTCAGATAAAGTAGGCGTTACGTAAAGAACACATATGATCAAGTTTTTGACTAAAGAAAGGTGACGCGACCATAAGAAAACTTAGTATTAGGGTTTTGATTAAAAAATAGTAGGTATTCCAAAAGTAAAAGAAAGGGTTTGGGATTTTGGTTTAAAAATACGAGTCATTTCAAAATGACAACAAAGACTACGGTTTTCAATCAAAACTAAAAATTACAATATATTACTATCAGAAAACATAAGATTAGGGTTTTATTAAATATATATAGATAAAGGTTATTAAGAAAATGAAACATATGATTCTTGTTTTGACCGAAAGATAAGAGATTTTACGAACGAAAAAGAAAAAAGATTATGGTTTTGAAAGATAGGGTTAGTGTTTTGATTAAAAACAAAACGAAACATTCAGAAAATAAAACACAGCATTAGGGTTTTGATTGAAAGCATAAGATTAAGCTTTTGATTCAAATATAGTAGGCGTTACGAAAAGAAAACATATGATCAAGTTTTTGATTAAAGAAAGGTGACACTACAATCAGAAAACTTAGGATTAGGGTTTTGATTCAAAAATAGTAGGTATTCCGAAAGGAAAAGAAAGTCTTTGGTGTCTTGGTTCAAAAATATGAGTCATTTTAAAATGATAACAATGACCAGGGTTTTCATTCAAAACTAAAAATTATGAGATATAACTTTAGAAAACGTAAGATTAGGGTTTTGATTAAATACATACAGATAGAAGTTATTAAGGAAATGAAACATAGGATTCTTGTTTTGACCGAAATATGGAGGATTTTATGAAAAAAAAGAAAAGATTATGGTTTCGAAAGATAGGGTTAGTGTTTTGATAAAAAAACAAAACGAGACATTCCGAAAATAAAACAAAGCATTAAGGTTTTGATTGAAAGCATAAGATTAGGCTTTTGATTCAGATAAAGTAGGCGTTACGTAAAGAACACATATGGTCAAGGTTTTGACTAAAGAAAGGTGACCCGACCATAAGAAAACTTAGTATTAGGGTTTTGATTAAAAAATAGTAGGTATTCCAAAAGTAAAAGAAAGGGTTTGGGATCTTGGTTTAAAAATACGAGTCATTTCAAAATGACAACAAAGACTACGGTTTTCAATCAAAACTAAAAATTAGAATATATTAATATCAGAAAACATAAGATTAGGGTTTTATTAAATATAAATAGATAGAGGTTATTAAGAAAATGAAACATATGATTCTTGTTTTGACCGAAAGATAAGAGATTTTATGAACGAAAAAGAAAAATATTATGGGCTTTGAAAGATAGGGTTAGTGTTTTGATTAAAAACAAAACGAAACATTCAGAAAAGAAAACACAGAATTAGGGTTTTGATTGAAAGCACAAGATTAAGTTTTTGATTCAAATGTAGTAGGCGTTAGGAAAAAAACATATGATCAAGTTTCTGATTAAAGAAAGGTGACACTACATTCAGAAAACTTAGGATTAGGGTTTTGATTCAAAAATAGTAGGTATTCCGAAATGAAAAGAAAGGCTTTGGTGTCGCGGTTCAAAAATATGAGTCATTTTAAAATGATAACAACGACCAGGGTTTTCATTCAAAACTAAAAATTATGAGATATTACCTTAGGAAACATAAGATTAGGGTTTTGATTAAATACATACAGATAGAAGTTATTAAGGAAATGAAACATAGGATTCTTGTTCTGACCGAAATATAGAAGATTTTATGAAAAAAGAAGAAAAGATTATGGTTTTGAAAGATAGGGTTAGTGTTTTGATAAAAAAACAAAACGAGACATTCCGAAAATAAAACAAAGCATTAAGGTTTTGATTAAAAGCATAAGATTAGGCTTTTGATTCAGATAAAGTAGGCGTTACGTAAAGAACACATATGATCAAGTTTTTGACTAAAGAAAGATGACGCGACCACAAGAAAACTCAGTATTAGGGTTTTGATTAAAAAATAGTAGGTATTCCAAAAGTAAAAGAAAGGGTTTGGGATCTTGGTTTAAAAATACCAGTCATTTCAAAATGGCAACAAAGACTACGGTTTTCAATCAAAACTAAAAATTAGAATATATTACTATCAGAAAACATAAGATTAGGGTTTTATTAAATATACATAGATAGAGGTTATTAAGAAAATGAAACATATGATTCTTGTTTTGACCGAAACATAAGAGATTTTACGAACGAAAAAGAAAAAAGATTATGGCTTTGAAAGATAGGCTTAGTGTTTTGATTAAAAACAAAAGGAAACATTCAGAAAATAAAACACAGCATTAGGGTTTTGATTGAAAGCATAAGATTAACTTTTGATTCAAATATAGTAGGCGTTACGAAAAGAGAACATATGATCAAGTTTTTGATTAAAGAAAGGTGACACTACAATCAGAAAACTTAGGATTAGGGTTTTGATTCAAAAATAGTAGGTATTCCGAAAGGAAAAGAAAGGCTTTGGTGTCTTGGTTCAAAAATATGAGTCATTTTAAAATGATAACAACGACCAGGGTTTTCATTCAAAACTAAAAATTATGAGATAATACTTTAGGAAACATAAGATTAAGGTTTTGATTAAATACATACAGATAAAAGTTATTAAGGAAATGAAACATAGGATTCTTGTTTTGACCGAAATATAGAAGATTTTATGAAAAAAAAAAGAAAAGATTATGGTTTTGAAAGATAGGGTTAGTGTTTTGATAAAAAAACAAAACGAGACATTCCGAAAATAAAACAAAGCATTAAGGTTTTGATTGAAAGCATAAGATTAGGCTTTTGATTCAGATAGAGTAGGCGTTACGTAAAGAACACATATGATCAAGTTTTTGACTAAAGAAAGGTGACGCGACCATAAGAAAACTTAGTATTAGGGTTTTGATTAAAAAATAGTAGGTATTCCAAAAGTAAAAGGATGGGTTTGGGATCTTGGTTTAAAAATACGAGTCATTTCAAAATGACAACAAAGACTACGGTTTTCAATCAAAACTAAAAATTAGAATATATTACTATCAGAAAACATAAGATTAGGGTTTTATTAAATATATATAGATAGAGGTTATTAAGAAAATGAAACATATGATTCTTGTTTTGACCAAAAGATAAGAGATTTTATGAACGAAAAAGAAAAATATTATGGCTTTGAAAGATAGGGTTAGTGTTTTGATTAAAAACAAAACGAAACATTCAGAAAAGAAAACATAGAATAAGAGTTTTGATTGAAAGCATAAGATTAAGCTTTTGATTCAAATATAGTAGGCGTTAGGAAATAAAAACATATGATCAAGTTTCTGATTAAAGAAAGCTGACACTACAATCAGAAAACTTAGGATTAGGGTTTTGATTCAAAAATAGTAGGTATTCCGAAATTAAAAGAAAGGCTTTGGTGTCTTGGTTCAAAAATATGAGTCATTTTAAAATGATAACAACGACCAGGGTTTTCATTCAAAACTAAAAATTATGAGATAATACTTTAGGAAACATAAGATTAGGGTTTTGATTAAATACATACAGATAGAAGTTATTAAGGAAATGAAACATAGGATTCTTGTTTTGACCGAAATATAGAGGATTTTATGAAAAAAAAGAAAAGATTATGGTTTTGAAAGATAAGGTTAGTGTTTTGATAAAAAAACAAAACGAGACATTCCGAAAATAAAACAAAGCATTAAGGTTTTGATTGAAAGCATATGATTAGGCTTTTGATTCAGATAAAGTAGGCGTTACGTAAAGAACACATATGATCAAGGTTTTGACTAAAGAAAGGTGACGCGACCATAAGAAAACTTAATATTAGGGTTTTGATTAAAAAATAGTAGGTATTCCAAAAGTAAAAGAAAGGGTTTGGGATCTTGGTATAAAAATACGAGTCATTTCAAAAGGACAACAAAGACTACGGTTTTCAATCAAAACTAAAAATTAGAATATATTACTATCAGAAAACATAAGATTAGGGTTTTATTAAATATATATAGATAGAGGTTATTAAGAAAATGAAACATATGATTCTTGTTTTGAACGAAAGATAATAGATTTTATGAACGAAAAAGAAAAATATTATGTCTTTGAAAGATAGGGTTAGTGTTTTGATTAAAAACAAAACGAAACATTCAGAAAAGAAAACACAGAATTAGGGTTTTGATTGAAAAATAAGATTAAGATTTTGATTCAAATATAGTAGGCGTTAGGAAAAGAAAACATATGATCAAATTTCTGATTAAAGAAAGGTGACACTACAATCAGAAAACTTAGTATTAGGGTTTTGATTCAAAAATAGTAGGTATTCCGAAATGAAAATAAAGGCTTTGATGTCTTGGTTCAAAAATATGAGTCATTTTAAAATAATAACAACGACCAGGGTTTTCATTCAAAACTAAAAATTATGAGATATTACTTTAGGAAACATAAGATTAGGGTCTTGATTAAATACATACAGATAGAAGTTATTAAGGAAATGAAACATAGGATTCTTGTTTTGACCGAAATATAGAAGATTTTATGAAAAAAAAAGAAAAGATTATGGTTTTGAAAGATAGGATTAGTGTTTTGATAAAAAAACAAAACGAGACATTCCGAAAATAAAACAAAGCATTAAGGTTTTGATTGAAAGCATAAGATTAGGCTTTTGATTCAGATAAAGTAGGCGTTACGTAAAGAACACATATGATCAAGGTTTTGACTAAAGAAAGGTGACGCGACCATAAGAAAACTTAGTATTAGGGTTTTGATTAAAAAATAGTAGGTATTCCAAAAGTAAAAGAAAGGGTTTGGGATCTTGGTTTAAAAATACGAGTCATTTCAAAATGACAACAAAGACTACGGTTTTCAATCAAAACTAAAAATTAGAATATATTACTATCAGAAAACATAAGATTAGGGTTTTATTAAATATATATAGATAGAGGTTATTAAGAAAATGAAACATATGATTCTTGTTTTGACCAAAAGATAAGAGATTTTATGAACGAAAAAGGAAAATATTATGGCTTTGAAAGATAGGGTTAGTGTTTTGATTAAAAACAAAACGAAACATTCAGAAAAGAAAACACAGAATTAGGGTTTTGATTGAAAAATAGTAGGTATTCTAAAAGTAAAAGAAAGGGTTTGGGATCTTGGTATAAAAATACGAGTCATTTCAAAATGACAACAAAGACTACGGTTTTCAATCAAAACTAAAAATTAGAATATATTACTATCAGAAAACATAAGATTAGGGTTTTATTAAATATATATAGATAGAGGTTATTAAGAAAATGAAACATATGATTCTTGTTTTGAACGAAAGATAATAGATTTTATGAACGAAAAAGAAAAATATTATGTCTTTGAAAGATAGGGTTAGTGTTTTGATTAAAAACAAAACGAAACATTCAGAAAAGAAAACACAGAATTAGGGTTTTGATTGAAAAATAAGATTAAGATTTTGATTCAAATATAGTAGGCGTTAGGAAAAGAAAACATATGATCAAATTTCTGATTAAAGAAAGGTGACACTACAATCAGAAAACTTAGTATTAGGGTTTTGATTCAAAAATAGTAGGTATTCCGAAATGAAAATAAAGGCTTTGATGTCTTGGTTCAAAAATATGAGTCATTTTAAAATAATAACAACGACCAGGGTTTTCATTCAAAACTAAAAATTATGAGATATTACTTTAGGAAACATAAGATTAGGGTCTTGATTAAATACATACAGATAGAAGTTATTAAGGAAATGAAACATAGGATTCTTGTTTTGACCGAAATATAGAAGATTTTATGAAAAAAAAAGAAAAGATTATGGTTTTGAAAGATAGGATTAGTGTTTTGATAAAAAAACAAAACGAGACATTCCGAAAATAAAACAAAGCATTAAGGTTTTGATTGAAAGCATAAGATTAGGCTTTTGATTCAGATAAAGTAGGCGTTACGTAAAGAACACATATGATCAAGGTTTTGACTAAAGAAAGGTGACGCGACCATAAGAAAACTTAGTATTAGGGTTTTGATTAAAAAATAGTAGGTATTCCAAAAGTAAAAGAAAGGGTTTGGGATCTTGGTTTAAAAATACGAGTCATTTCAAAATGACAACAAAGACTACGGTTTTCAATCAAAACTAAAAATTAGAATATATTACTATCAGAAAACATAAGATTAGGGTTTTATTAAATATATATAGATAGAGGTTATTAAGAAAATGAAACATATGATTCTTGTTTTGACCAAAAGATAAGAGATTTTATGAACGAAAAAGGAAAATATTATGGCTTTGAAAGATAGGGTTAGTGTTTTGATTAAAAACAAAACGAAACATTCAGAAAAGAAGACACAGAATTAGGTTTTTGATTGAAAGCATAAGATTAAGCTTTTGATTCAAATATAGTAGGCGTTAGGAAAAGAAACATATGATCAAGTTTCTGATTAAAGAAAGGTGACACTACAATCAGAAAACTTAGGATTAGGGTTTTGATTCAAAAATAGTAGGTATTCCGAAATTAAAAGAAAGGCTTTGGTGTCTTGGTTCAAAAATATGAGTCATTTTAAAATGATAACAACGACTAGGGTTTTCATTCAAAACTAAAAAGTATGAGATATTACTTTAGGAAACATAAGATTAGGGTTTTGATTAATTACATACAGATAGATGTTATTAAGGAAATGAAACATAGGATTCTTGTTTTGACCGAAATATAGAAGATTTTATGAAAAAAAAAAAAAAAATTATGGTTTTGAAAGATAGGGTTAGTGTTTTGATAAAAAAACAAAACGAGACATTCCGAAAATAAAACAAAGCATTAAGGTTTTGATTGAAAGCATATGATTAGGCTTTTGATTCAGATAAAGTAGGCGTTACGTAAAGAACACATATGATCAAGGTTTTGAATAAAGAACGGTGACGCGACCATAAGAAAACTTAGTATTATGGTTTTGATTAAAAAATAGAAGGTATTCCAAAAGTAAAAGAAAGGGTTTGGGATCTTGGTTTAAAAATACCAGTCATTTCAAAATGACAACAAAGACTACGGTTTTCAATCAAAACTAAAAATTAGAATATATTACTATCAGAAAACATAAGATTAGGGTTTTATTAAATATATATAGATAGAAGTTATTAAGAAAATGAAACATATGATTCTTGTTTTGACCGAAAGATAAGAGATTTAATGAACGAAAAAGAAAAATATTATGGCTTTGAAACATAGGGTTAGTGTTTTGATTAAAAACAAAACGAAACATTCAGAAAAGAAAACACAGAATTAGGGTTTTGATTGAAAGCATAAGATTAAGCTTTTGATTCAAATATAGTAGGCGTTAGGAAATAAAAACATATGATCAAATTTCTGATTAAAGAAAGGTGACACTACAATCAGAAAACTTAAGATTAGGGTTTTGATTCAGAAATAGTAGGTATTCCGAAATGAAAAGAAAGGCTTTGGGGTCTTGGTTCAAAAATATGAGTCATTTTAAAACGATAACAACGACCAGGGTTTTCATTCAAAACTAAAAATTATGAGATATTACTTTAGGAAATATAAGATTAGGATTTTGATTAAATACATACAGATAGAAGTTATTAAGGAAATGAAACATAGGATTCTTGTTTTGACCAAAATATAGAAGATTTCAAGAAAAAAAAAGAAAAGATTATGTTTTTGAAAGATAGGGCTAGTGTTTTGATAAAAAAAACAAAACGAGACAATCCGAAAATAAAACAAAGCATTAAAGTTTTGATTGAAAGCATAAGATTAGGCTTTTGATTCAGATAAAGTAGGCGTTACGTAAAGAACACATATGATCAAGGTTTTGACTAAAGAAAGGTGACGCGACCATAAGAAAACTTAGTATTAGGTTTTTGATTAAAAAATAGTAGGTATTCCAAAAGTAAAAGAAAAGGGTTTGGGATCTTGGTTAAAAAATACGAGTCATTTCAAAATGAAAACACAACTACGGTTTTCAATCAAAGCTAAAAATTGGGATATATTACTATCAGAAAACATAAGATTAGGGTTTTATTAAATACATATAGATAGAGGTTATTAAGAAAATAAAACATATGATTCTTTTTTTGACCGAAAGATAAGAGATTTTACGAAAGAATAAGAAAATGATTATGGCTTTGAAAGATAGGGTTAGTGTTTTGATTAAAAACAAAACGAAACATTCATAAAATAAAACACAGCATTAGGGTTTTGATTGAAAGCATAAGATTAAGCTTTTGATTCAAATATAGTAGGCATTACGAAAAGAAAACATACGATTAAGTTTCTGATTAAAGAAAGGTGACATTACAATCAGAAAACTTAGGATTAGGGTTTTGATTCAAAAATAGTATGTATTACGAAAGGAAAATAAAGGCTTTGTTATATTGGTTAAAAAATACGAGTCATTTTAAAATGATAACAAAGACCAGGGTTTTCATTCAAAACTAAAAATTAGGATATATTACTTTTAGGAAACATAAAATTAGGGTTTTGATTAAATACATACAGATAGAAGTTATTAAGAAAATGAAACATAGGATTCTTGTTTTGAATGAAAGATAGAAGATTTTATGAAAGAAAAAAAAAAGATTATGGTTTTTAAAGATAGGGTTAGCGTTTTGATAAAAAAACAAAACGAGACATTCCGAAAATAAAACAAAGCATTAAGGTTTTGATTGAAAGCATAAGATTAGGCTTTTGATTCAAATAAAGTAGGCGTTACGTAAAGAAAACATATGATCGAGGTTTTGACTAAAGAAAGGTGACGCTACCATAAGAAAACTTAGTATTAGGGTTTTGATTAAAAAATAGTAGGTATTCCAAAAGTAAAAGAAAGGGTTTGGGATCTTGGTTAAAAAAAGTCTTTGTTGTCATTTCAAAATGACAACAAAGACTACGTTTTTAAATAAAAACTAAAAATTAGGATATATTACTATCAGAAAACATAATATTAGGGTTTTATTAAATACATATAGATAGAGGTTATTAAGAAAATGAAACATATGATTATTGTTTTGACCGAATGATAAGAGACTTTACGAAAGAAAAAGAAAAAGAATATGGCTTTGAAAGATAGGGTTAGTGTTTTGATTAAAACACAAAACGAAACATTAAAAAAATGAAACACAACATTAGGGTTTTGATTGAAAGCATAAGATTAAGCTTTTGATTCAAATATAGTAGGCGTTATGCAAAGAAAACATATGATCAAGTTTTTTTATTAAAAAAAGGTGACACTACAATCGGAAAGTTAGGATTAGGGTTTTGATTCAAAAATAGTAGGTATTCCAAAAGCAAAAGAATGGCTTTGGGTTCTTGGTTCAAAAGTACGAATCATTTTAAAATGATAACAAAGACCAGGGTTTTCATTCAAAACTAAAAATTAGGAGATATTACTTTTAGGAAACATAAAATTAGGGTTTTGATTAAATACATACAGATAGAAGTTATTAACAAAATGAAACATAGGATTCTTGTTTTGAACGAATGATAGAAGATTTTACGAAAGAAAAAGAAAAGATTATGGTTTTGAAAGATAGGGTTAGACATTCCGAAAATAAAAGAAAGCATTAAGGTTTTGATTGAAGGCATAACATTAGGCTTTTGATTCAAATAAAGTAGGCGTTACGTAAAGAACACATTTGATCGTTGTTTTGACTAAAGAAAGGTGACGCTACCATAAGAAAACTTAATATTACGGTTTTGAATAAAAAATAGTAGGTATTAAAAAAGTAAAAGAAAGGGTTTGGGATCTTGGTTAAAAAATACGAGTCGTTTCAAAATGACAACAAAGACTACGGTTTTCAATCAAAACTAAAAATTAGGATATATTACTATCAGAAAACATAAGATTAGGGTTTTATTAAATATATATAGATAGAGGTTATTAAGAAAATGAAACATATGATTCTTGTTTTGACCGAAAGATAAGAGACTTTACGAAAGAAAAAGAAAAAGATTATGGCTTTGAAAGATAGAGTTAGTGTTTTGATTAAAAACAAAACGAAACATTCAGAAAATAAAACACAGCATTAGGGTTTTGATTGAAAGCATAAGATTAAGCTTTTGATTCAAATATAGTAGGCGTTACGAAAATAAAACATATGATCAAGTTTTTGATTAAAGAAAGGTGACACTAAAATCATAAAACTTAGGATTAGGGTTTTGATTCAAAAATAGTATGTATTACGAAAGGAAAAGAAAGGCTTTGTTGTCTTGGTTCAAAAATACGAGTCATTTTAAAATGATAACAAAGACAAGGGTTTTCATTCAAAACTAAAAATTAGGATATATTACTTTTAGCAAACATAAAATTACGGTTTTGATTAAATACATACAGATAGAAGTTATTAAGAAAATGAAACATAGGATTCTTGTTTTGAATGAAAGATAGAAGATTTTATGAAAGAAAAAAAAAAGATTATGGTTTTGAAAGATAGGGTTAGCGTTTTGATAAAAAAACAAAACGAGACATTCCGAAAATAAAACAAAGCATTAATGTTTTGATTGAAAGCATAAGATTAGGCTTTTGATTCAAATAAAGTAGGCGTTACGTAAATAACACATATGATCGAGGTTTTGACTAAAGAAATGTGACGCTACCATAAGAAAACTTAGTATTAGGGTTTTGATTAAAAAATAGTAGGTATTCCAAAAGTAAAAGAAAGGGTTTGGGATCTTTGTTAAAAAATACGAGTCATTTCAAAATGACAACAAAGTCTACGGTTTTCAATCAAAACTAAAAATTAGGATATATTACACCCTATCTTTCAAAACCATAATCTTTTCCTTTTTTTTTCGTAAAGTATCTTATCTTTCGGTCCAAACAAGAATCCTATTTTTTCTTTTCTTAATAACGTCTATCTGTACGTATTTAATCAAAACCCTAATCTTATATTTTCTTATAGTAATATCTCCTAATTTTCAGTTTTGAATGAAAACCCTAAATTTTGTTATAATTTTAAAATGACTCGTATTTTTGAACCAAAAAACGAAAGCATTTATTTTCCTTTCGGAATACCTACTATTTATGAATCTAAACCCTAATCTTATGTTTTGTTACGGTAGTGTCACCTTTCTTTAATAAAAACCTCGATCATATGTTTTCTTTTCATAACTCCCACTATACTTGAATCAAAAGACTAATCTTATGCATTCTATCAAAACCCTAATGCTTTGTTTTATTTTCGGAATGTCTCGTTTTGTTTTTAATCAAAACACAAACTCTATCTTTCGATACCATAATCTTTTCCTTTTCTTTCGTAAAGTCTCCTATCTTTCCGTCAAAACTAGAATCCTATGTTTCCTTTTCTTGATAACATCTATATCTATGTATTTTATCAAAACACTAATCTTATATTTTCTTATAGTAGTATATCCTAATTTTTAGTTTTGAATAAATATCCTCGTCTTTGTTGTCATTTTAAAATAACTCGTATTTTTTAACCAAGACCCCAAACCTTTTCTTTTTCTTTTAGAATACCAACTATTTTTTAATCTAAACCCTAATCTTATGTTTTCATATGGTAGTGTGACATTTCTTTGATAAAAACCTTGATCATATGTTTTCTTTTTGTAACGCCCACTATACTTGAATGAAAAGCCTAATCTTATGCGTTCAATCAAAACCCTAATGCTTTGTTTTATTTTAGGAATGTCTCGTTTTGTTTTTAATCAAAACACTAACCCTATCTCTCAAAACCATGATCTTTTCCTTTTCTTTCGTAAAGTATCTTATCTTTCGGTCCAAACAAGAATCGTATTATATCTTTTCTTAATAACTTCTATCTGTACATATTTAATCGAAACCCTAATCTTATGTTTTCTAATAGAAATATCTCCTAATTTTCAGTTTTGAATGAAAACCCTACTCTTTGTTATCATTTTAAAATGACTCGTATTTTTGAACCAAAAACGAAAGCATTTCTTTTCCTTTCATAATACCAACTATTTTTGAATCTAAACCCTAATCATATGTTTTCTAATGGTAGTGTCACCTTTCTTTGACAAAAACCTCGATCATATGTTTTCTTTTGGTAACGCCCACTATACTTGAATCAGAAGCCTAATCTTATGCATTCAATCAAAACCCTAATGCTTTGTTTTATTTTCGGAATGTCTCGTTTTGTTTTTAATGAAAACACTAACCCTATCTTTCAAAACCATAACCATTTTATTTTCTTTCGTAAAGTATCTTATGTTTTGGTCAAACAAGAATCCTATTTTTTATTTTCTTAATAACGTCTATCTGTACGTATTTAATCAAAACCCTAATCTTATGTTTTCTAATAGTAATATCTAGTAATTTTCAGTTTTGAATGAAAAACCTAATTTTTGTTATAATTTTCTAATGACTCGTATTTTTGAACCAAGAAAGGAAAGCATTTCTTTTTTCCTTTCGCAATACCAACTATTTTTGAATTTAAACCCTAATCTTATGTTTTCTTATGGTAGTGTCACTTTTCTTTGATAAAAACCTTGATCATATGTTTTCTTTTCATAACTCCCACTATACTTGAATCAAAAGACAAATCTTATGCATTCAATCAAAACCCTAATGCTTTGTTTTATTTTCGGAATTTCTAGTTTTGTTTTTAATCAAAACACAAACCCAATCTTTCGAAACCATAATCTTTTCCATTTCTTTCGTAAAGTCTCCTATATTTCGGTCAAAACTAGAATCCTATGTTTCCTTTTCTTCATAACTTCTATATGTATGTATTTTATCAAAACACTAATCTTATGTTTTCTTATAGTAGTATCTCCTAATTTTCAGTTTTGAATAAATATCCTCGTCTTTGTTGTCATTTTAAAATAACTCGTATTTTTGAACCAAGAACCCAAACCTTTTCTTTTTGTTTTAGAATACCAACTATTTTTTAATCTAAACCCTAATCTTATGTTTTCATATGGTAGTGTCACATTTCTTTGATAAAAACCTTCATCATATGTTTTCTTTTTGTAACGCCCACTATACTTGAATCAAACGCCTAATCTTATGCGTTCAATCAAAACCCTAATGCTTTGTTTTATTTTGGGAATGTCTCGTTTTGTTTTTAATCAAAACACTAACTCTATCTTTCAAAACCATGATCTTTTCCTTTTCTTTCGTAAAATATCTTATCTTTCGGTCCAAACAAGAATCGTATTATATCTTTTTTTAATAACTTCTATCTGTACGTATTTAATCAAAACCCTAATCTTATGTTTTCTAATAGAAATATCTCCTAATTTTCATTTTTGAATGAAAACCCTACTCTTTGTTATCATTTTAAAATGACTCGTATTTTTGAACCAAGAAACGAAAGCATTTCTTTTCCTTTCATAATACCAACTAATTTTGAATCTAAACCCTAATCTTATGTTTTCTAATGGTAGTGTCACCTTTCTTTGAAAAAAACCTCGATCATATGTTTTTTTTTTCGTAACGCCCACTATACTTGAATCAGAAGGCTAATCTTATGCATTCAATCAAAACCCTAATGCTTTGTTTTATTTTCGGAATGTCTCATTTTGTTTTTAATCAAAACACTAACCCTATCTTTCAAAACCATAATCATTTTATTTTCTTTCGTAAAGTATCTTATCTTTCGGTCAAACAAGAATCCTATTTTTTCTTTTCTTAATAACGTCTATCTGTACGTAGTTAATCAAAACACTAATCTTATGTTTTCTAATAGTAATATCTCCTAATTTTCAGTTTTGAATGAAAAACCTAATTTTTGTTATAATTTTAAAACGACTCGTATTTTTGAACCAAGAAAGGAAAGCATTTCTTTTCCTTTCGCAATACCAACTATTTTTGAATTTAAACCCTAATCTTATGTTTTTTTATGGTAGTGTCACCCTTCTTTGATAAATACCTTGATCATATGTTTTTTTTTCATAACTCCCACTATACTTGAATCAAAAGACAAATCTTATGCATTCAATCAAAACCCTAATGCTTTGTTTTATTTTCGGGATTTCTCGTTTTGTTTTTAATCAAAACACAAACCCTATCTTTCGAAACCATAATCTTTTCCATTTCTTTCGTAAAGTCTCCTATCTTTCGGTCAAAACTAGAATCCTATGTTTCCTTTTCTTCATAACTTCTATATGTATGTATTTTATCAAAACACTAATCTTATGTTTTTTTATAGTAGTATCTCCTAATTTTCAGTTTTGAATAAATATCCTCGTCTTTGTTGTCATTTTAAAATAACTCGTATTTTTGAACCAAGACCCCAAACCTTTTCTTTTTCTTTCAGAATACCAACTATTTTTGAATCTAAACCCTAATCTTATGTTTTCATATGGTAGTGTCATATTTCTTTGATAAAAACCTTGATCATATGTTTACTTATATTTGTGTCACATTTTTAAATAAAAATCTCGATGAAATGTTTTATTTTCGTAACGCCCACTATACTTGAATCCAAAGCCTAATCTTATGCATTCAATCAAAACGCTAATGCTTTGTTTTATTTTCAGAATGTCTCGTTTTGTTTTTAATCAAAACACTAACAATATTTTTCAAAACCATAATCTTTTCATTTTCTTTCGTAAAGTATCTTATCTTTCGGTCAAACAAGAATCATATTTTTTCTGTTTTTAATAACTTCTATCTGTACGTATTTAATCAAAACCCTAATATTATGTTTTCTAATAGTAATATCTCCTAATTTTCAGTTTTGAATGAAAACCCTAATCTTTCTTATAATTTTTAAATGACTCGTATTTTTGAACTAAGAAACCAAAGCCTTTCTTTTCCTTTTGCAATACCTACTATTTTTTAATCTAAACCCTAATCTTATGTTTTCTTATGGTAGTGTCACCTTTCTTTAATAAAACCTCGATCATATGTTTTCTTTTCGTAACGACCACTATACTTGAATCAAAACCTTAATCTTATGCATTCAATCAACATCCTAATGCTTTGTTTTATTTTCTGAATGTCTTGTTTTGTTTTTAATCAAAATACTAACCGTATCTTTCAAAACCATAATCTTTTCCTTTTCTTTCGTATATTCTACTATCTTTAGTTCAAAACTAGAATCGTATGTTTCCTTTTATTCATGACTTCTATATGTATGTATTTTATCAAAACACTAATCTTATGTTTTCTTATAGTAGTATTTCCTAGTTTTCAGTCTTGAATAAATATCCTCGACTTTGTTGTCATTTTAAAATAACTCGTATCTTTTGAACCAAGACCCCAAACCCTTTCTTTTTCTTTTGCAATACCTACTATTTTTCAATCAAAACACTAATCCTAAGTTTTCATATGTTAGTGTCACCTTTTTTTTAATCAAAACCTTGATCATATGTTTTCTTTCCGTAACGTATACTATACTTAAATAAAAAGCCTAATCTTCTGCTTTTAATCAAAACACTTATACTTTGTTTTATTTTCAGAATGTCTCGTTTTGTTTTTAATCAAAACACTAACCCAATCTTTCAAAACCATAATCTTTTCCTTTTCTTTCGTAAAGTATCTTATCTTACGGTCCAAACAAAAATCGTATTATTTCTTTTCTTA
Organism: Dioscorea alata; assembly: GCA_020875875.1. NCBI lineage: Eukaryota > Viridiplantae > Streptophyta > Magnoliopsida > Dioscoreales > Dioscoreaceae > Dioscorea > Dioscorea alata. The sequence goes on along the minus strand of JAFBII010000021.1, from coordinate 1,053,325 downwards.
TAACTTCTATCTGTACATATTTAAGCAAAACCCTAATCTTAATTTTTCTAATAGTAATATCTCCTAATTTTCAGTTTTGAATGAAAACCCTAATCTTTGTTATAATTTTAAAATGACTCGTATTTTTTAACCAAGAAACGAAAGCCTTTGTTTTCCTTTGGGAATACCTACTATTTTTTAATCTAAACCCTAATCTTATGTTTTCTTATGGTTATGTCACTTTTCTTTAATAAAAACCTCGATAAGATGTTTTGTTTTCGTAACGAACACTATACTTGAATCCAAAGCCTAATCTTATGCATTCAATCAAAACGCTAATGCTTTGTTTTATTTTCGGAATGTCTCGTTTTGTTTTTAATCAAAACACTAACCCTATTTTTCAAAACCATGATCTTTTCATTTTCTTTTGTAAAGTATCTTATCTTTCGGTCAAACAAGAATCATATTTTTCTGTTCTTAATAACTTCTATCTATACGTATTTAATCAAAACCCTAATCTTATGTTTTCTAATAGTAATATCTCCTAATTTTCAGTTTTGAATGAAAACCCTAATCTTTGTTATAATTTTAAAATAACTCGTATTTTTGAACCAAGAAACCAAAGCCTTTATTTTCCTTTTGGAATACCTACTATTTTTTAATCTAAACCCTAATCTTATGTTTTCTTGTGGTAGTGTCACATTTATTTAATAAAAACTTCGATCATATGTTTTCTTTTCGTAACGACCACTATACTTGAATCAAAAGCCTAATCTTATGCATTCAATCAAAACCCTAATGCTTTGTTTTATTTTCGGAATGTCTCGTTTTGTTTTTAATCAAAATACTAACCATATCTTTCAAAACCATATTCTTTTCCTTTTCTTTCGTAAAGTCTCCTATCTTTAGTTCAAAACTAGAATCCTATGTTTCCTTTTCTTCATAACTTCTATATCTATGTATTTTATCAAAACCCTAATCTTATGTTTTCTTATAGTAATATCTCCTAATTTTCAGTTTTGATTAAATACCCTCGTCTTTGTTGTCATTTTAAAATGACTCGTATTTTTGAACCAAGACCCCAAACCCTTACTTTTTCTTTCGGAATACCAACTATTTTTGAATCAAAACTCTAATCCTAAATTTTCTTATGGTAGTGTCACCTTTCTTTAATCAAAACCATGATCATATGTTTTTTTTTCGTAACGCCTACTATACTTGAATCCAAAGTCTAATCTTATACTTTCAGTCAAAACCCTAATGCTTTGTTTAATTTTCGCAATGTCTAGCTTTTGTTTTTAATCAACCCTATCTTTCAAAACCATAATGTTTTCCTTTTCTTTAGTAAAGTCTCGTATCTTTCGGTCAAAACAAGAATCCTATGTTTCCTTTTCTTAATAACTTCTATCTTTATGTATTCAATCAAAATATTAATTGATGTGGACATCAAGGCTAAGGATCCAATTTAAGTCCCAACAGGACCAGTGACGAGGGCTCGAGCTAGAAGATTTAAAGAGGAGCTTAGCAACTTGGCATGGAGAATTCTACAACAGGAAGAAAGCGTGATCACTACTGATGGTGAACAAACGCAAGTCCTACTCATCCAAGCCGATTCCACTTAGACACTTGATGAAGATTTGGTTTCCATAAGTTTGATGAAGATTTGGTTACCGTTTGTTTTTGAGTTTAATATATGAACTAGAGTCTTTTGTAATTGTCTAGTCTTGCTGGGTTTTGTGGGCCTTTGGGCCGAAGTTGCTCTTTAGTTAGTTGTTTCTTTATTTTATTTTTAAGGGTAATTTTCAACTTTGACTTCTTAGAAGTTTTCTAGTGTTTTAGGCTATATATATAGCCCCTTGTAGCAGCCATGAAACACAACTTTGATCTATGAGTATTTGTGAGGTTTTCTTCTTGTTTTCTTGAAGAGACTTTTTAAGAACTTATCAAGGGTTTTCCTTGTGGCGTTCAAACCGACTTTTCAATTGGATTTTCATCTCCTTTGGTGGCGTCATCCCCTTACCGAGGTTCGTGCTTCGCTAAGCATTGGGTCGAGGTTTTCCATCCCTTCTTCTTGAATCCTTTGGCTTTTCTTCTTTGTGCCAAATTTGTTTCAGGTTTCGTCACAATCGTTGGTGAGGTTCGTATCAGAACGTCTTGTTTTGTTTTTAATCAAAACACTAACCCTACCTTTCAAAAGAATAATCTTTTCTTTTTCTTTCGTAAAGTCTCCTATCTTTCAGTCAAAACAAAAATCCTATGTTTCCTTTTCTTAATAACTTCTACCTGTATATATTTAATGAAAACCCTAATCTCATGTTTTCTAATAGTAATATCTCCTAATTTTCAGTTTTAAATGAAAACCCTAGTGTTTGTTATAATTTTAAAATTACTCGTATTTTTGAACCAAGACCCCAAAGCCTTTCTTTTCCTTTCACAATACCTACTATTTTTTAATCAAAACCCTAATCCTAAGTTTTCTTATTGTAGTATCACCTTTATTTAATAAAAACCTTGATCATATGTTTTATTTTCGTAACGCCCACTATTTTTGAATCAAAAGCCTAATCTTATGTTTTCAATCAAAACGCTAATGCTTTGTTTTATTTTCGGAATGTCTCGTTTTGGTTTTTAAGCAAAACACTAACCCTATCTTTCAAAACCATAATCTTTTCCTTTTCTTTAGTAAAGTCTCCTATTTTTCGGTTAAAACAAGAATCCTATGTTTCCTTTTCTTATTAACTTCTATATGTATGTATTTAATCAAAACTCTAATCTCGTGTTTTCTAATATTAACATCACCTAATTTTCAGTTTTAAATGAAAACCCTAGTCATTGTTATCATTTTAAATTTACTCGTATTTTTGAACTAAGACCCAAAGCCTTTCTTTTCCTTTCAGAATACCTACTATTTTTTAAATAAAACCCTAATCCTAAGTTTTCTTATTGTAGTGTCACCTTTCTTTAATCAAAACCTTAATCATTTGTTTTCTTTTCGTAACGCCGACTATACTTTAATCAAAAGCCAAATCTTCTACTTTAAATCAAAACCCTAATGCTTTGTTTTATTTTCGGAATATCTCGTTTTGTTTTTTTATCAAAAAACTAACATTATTTTTTCAAACCATAATCTTTTCTTTCTTTTTCTTTCGTAAAGTCTTGTATCTTTCCTTCAAAACAAGAATCCTATGTTTTCTTTCTTTAATAGCTTCTATCTGTATGCACTTAATCAAAACCCTAATCTTATGTTTTATTATAGTAATATCTTCTAATTTTGAGTTTTAAATGAAAACCCTACTCTTTGTTGTAATTTGAAAATGACTCATATTTTTGAAACAAGACCTCCAACCCCTTCTTTTCCTTCCAGAATACCTACTATTTTTGAATCAAAACCCTAATTCTAAGTTTTCTTATTGTAGTGTCACCTTTATTTAATCAAAACCTTGATCATATATTTTCTTTTTGTAACGCCTTTTATTTTTGAATCAAAAGCTTAATCTTATGCTTTAAATCAACACCCTAATGCTTTGTTTTATTTTCGGAATGTCTCGTTTTGTTTTTAATCAAAACACAAACCCTACCTTTCAAAACCACAATCTTTTCGTTTTCTTTAGTAAAGTCTCGTATCTTTTGGGCAAAACAATAATCCTATGTTTCCTTTTCTTAATAACTTCTATCTGTATGTATTTAATCAAAACCCTAATCTCATGTTTTCTAATAGTAATATCTCCTAATTTTCAGTTTTGAATGAAAACCCTAATCTTTGTTATCATTTTAAAATAACTTGTATTTTTGAACCAAGACCCCAAAGCCTTTCTTTTTCTTTCAGAATACCTACTATTTTTGAATCAAAACCTTAATCCTAAGTTTTCTTATTGTAGTATCACCATTTTTTAATCAAAACCTTGATCATATGTTTTATTTTCGTAACGCCTACTATTTTTGAATCAAAAGCCTAATCTTATGTTTTCAATCAAAACGCTAATGCCTTGTTTTATTTTCGGAATGTCTCGTTTTGTTTTTAATCAAAACACTAACCCTGCCTTTCAAGACCATAATCTTTTCCTTTTCTTTAGTAAAGTCTCCTATCTATCGGTCAAAAAAAGAATTCTTTGTTTCATTTTCTTAATAACTTCTATCTGTATGTATTTAATCAAAACCCTAATCTCGTGTTTACTAATAGTAACATCGCCAAATTTTCAGTTTTAAATGAAAACCCTAGTCTCTGTTATCATTTTAAATTTACTCATATTTTTGAACCAAGACCCCAAAGCCTTTCTAAGTTTTAAAATGACTCATATTTTTGAAACAAGACCTCAAACCCCTTCTTTTACTTTCAGAATAGCTACTATTTTTGAATCAAAAGCCTAATTCTAAGTTTTCTTATTGTAGTGTCACCTTTTTTAATCAAAACCTTGATCATATGTTTTATTTTCGTAACGCTTATTATTTTTGAATTAAAAGCATAATTGATGTGGACATTAAGGCTAAGGATCCAATTCAAGTCCCGACAGGACCAGTGACTAGGGCTCGAGCTAGAAGATTTAAAGAGGAGCTTAGCAACTTGGCATGGAGAATTCTACAAAAGGAAAAGAGCGTGATCACTACTGATGGTGAACAAAAGCTGGTCCTACTCATCCAAGCCGATTCCACTTAGACGCTTTATGAAAATTTGGTTGTCATTTGTTTTGAGTTTAATATGTGAACTATAGTCTTTTGTAATTGCCTAGTCTTGCTAGGTTTTGTGGGCCTTTGGGCTGAAGTTGCTCTTTAGTTGGTTGTTTCTTTTTTTTATCTTTAAGGGTAGTTTTGAACTTTTACTTCTTAGAAGTTTTCTAGGGTTTTGGGCTATATATATAGCCCCTTGTAGCAGCCATAAAACACAACTTTGATCTATGAGTATTTGTGAGGTTTTATTCTAGTTTTCTTGAAAAAACTTTTTAAGAACTTATCAAGGGTTTTCCTTGTGGTGTTCAAACCGACTTATCAATTGGATTTTCATCTCCTTTTGTGACGTCATCCCCTTACCGAGGTTCGTGCTTCGCTAAGCATTGGGTCAAGGTTTTCCATCCCTTCTTCTTGAATCCTTTGGCTTTTCTTCTTCGTGCCAAATTTGTTTCGGGTTTCGTCACAATCCTTGGCGAGGTTCGTATCAGTTGGTACCAGAGCTAAGTTCATCCTTTCGACCTATCTTCTATTGATTTCTGTTCATTTCTCTTACAAAAAAAAAATTGCATCTAGATCTAGGGTTTTATTGATTGAAGTCTCATATTTTGTTCTTGCTTTGAGAGTGGGATTTCTTTCTTTTATGAGTTCCCTTTTATTTATTCCGAAATTACAAAATAGTTTGTGAAGATTTGAGTTTGTGGAAATTGAAGAACTGAGTTTCTGAAAAAAAAAACGAAAAAAAGAAGGAAAAAGAAAAATGAAAAAAAAGAGTAGAAATAAGGAAAGAAGAATAAAAAAATTAAAATAAAAAAATTTCTTGATTTGATTCGATTTGATTTGTAATTCTTGAATTGCCAAAATTTCTTGATTTGGTTAGATTTGAATTGCCAATCTTGAGTTGCCATTCTTGAATTGCCAAAATTTCTTGATTAGGTTAGATTTGAATTGCCAAAATTTCTTAATTTGATTCGATTTGAATTGCCAATCTTGAGTTGCCAAAATTTCCTGATTTGTTTCTGTTTGAATTGCCAAAAAAATCTAGCCCATTTCTTGAATTGCCAAAATTTCAGCCCATTTCCAAAAAAACAAATCTTTGATCCATTTTGGTTTGTTTCGGTTTGAACCCTTTGATAATGGTTTTTAATTAGTTTTGAAAGAACTCAAAGAAGAAAATGAGTGGAAAAAGGCAGCGAGGTGAGATCATTTGAGGGTAAAAGCCAAATTGAATTGAGTGATACATGAGTGAATTTGAGTGAATTATTTCTTGGAGTGAACTACGTGAGTTTTGTGGTGAGGGTAATTTTTTATCTAACATTGCTTTGCAGGTTTTTCCATCATGTCTCAAATTCCGGAGCGAAACACAAGCGAGGAGAGTACCCCTCCAACTATTTTGAAATTTGCAAGTGCAAGCTATAATTGGGGAAATGAGAAGGATGATGAGGGCGGAACTTGAGTAAATACATGAGAGGTTGGATAGAGTTGAAGAGGGATCACAACGAGGACAACCATCGGTTGTTCCAAACCTCCCAAGGAGGAATAGGGTGCCCCAACGGGGAGTTGTAGGTGTGGGGGCATTTGAAGTGGAAAATTTCGATGAAGACTTTGATAGGATGTCAACGGGCAGCCTTAGGAGATATGGTCAGGATAGAGACGCTCAAAATCGGGTATACAACAACTTGGGTAGTATCAAGATGAGGATTCCGGCATTTCAAGGAAAGAGTGATCCCGAAGCATACCTTGAATGGGAGAAGAAGATGGAGTTGGTTTTCGATTTTCACAACTACTCCTAAATGAAGAAGGTAAAACTTGCCGCTATTGAGTTTACTGATTATGCTATTGTGTGGTGGGATTAGTTGTACGTCAATAGGAGGCGAAGTAGAGATTTGCCTATCGAGACTTGGGATGACATGAAGAGGGTGATGAGGCGTCGTTTTGTGCCATCTCATTACTACCGGGATCTATACCTTAAGCTTCAAGGTCTTCGACAAGGTTACAAAAGTGTTGATGAATATTATAAGGAGATGGAGATGGCTATGATTCGGGCCAATGTAGAGGAGGATCGGGAGGCAACAATGGCAAGGTTTTTGAATGGGTTGAATAGGGAGATTGCCAACACGGTTGAGCTACATCACTATGTGGAGTTAGAAGACTTGGTGCATATGGCAATGAAGGTTGAGAGGCAACTGAAGAAGGGAAGTACAAGTGCACGTCTGAGACCTACCACACAAAATCCTAGTGCAACACCATGGAGGCCGAATTATCCAAGGAAAGATTAAAATAACTCCAACCCCAAGGCCAAAACTGAGCAAAATTCAACCACTACTTCCACGGCTTCTCAAAGTAAGATACCCACAACTTTGTCTTGTTCTAGTGAAATTAAATGTTTTAAATGTCAAGGAAGAGGTCACATCGCTAGCCAATGCCCGAACAAGCGGGTTATGGTGATTCTGGAGAAGACGAGGGTGAGCTAGATGGCATTCCACCATTGGAGGATGATCTTTTGGGAGAAGAGGAATTTGGGGCTGAGCATGGTGAGACGCTTGGATTAGTTGCTCGGAGAGCCTTGAACTTGCACGCTAAGGTGGAGGAAGAAGAAGTGCAACGGGAGAACATCTTTTACACTCATTGTCATGTGTAGGACAAGGTATGTAGTGTTATTATTGATGGTGGTAGTTGCACTAACATTACTAGTTCTTCCATGGTTGACAAGCAAGGGCTCCCAACACTCAAGCACCCCTATCCATACAAGTTGCAATGCCTGAATGATAGTGGTCAAGTGTGGGTTACTAAGCAAGTTGTGGTGCCATTTCGGATTGGGAAATATGAGGATGAAGTGTTGTGTGATGTGGTACCCATGCAAGCGGGACATCTCCTTTTAGGATGGCCTTGGCAATTTGATAGACGTGTGCAACATGATGGCTTCACCAACAAGCACTCCTTCACTTTCCAATAACGAACCATCACTCTAGCTCCGATGACACGGAAACAGGTTTATGATGATCAAGTGATGATGCAAAAACTCAGTGATGAAAAGAAAATGAGAGATCAAAAGAATTTGAGTGATCACAAGAGAGTGAGTGAAGAGATGAGTAGTGGTGAGAAACAAGAGAGAAAGGCTGAATCTAGTGAGAGAAAAAAGAGAGAGATGAATTCAACCAAAGAGGGGAAATTGGAGGGAAAAAGAAATTTCTATGCAAAAACAAGTGAGGTTAAGCGAGCTTTTCTTGCAAAACAGCCGATGATTGTACTTATGTACAAGGAGGCCCTTTTAAACACTAACCAACCTGACTCTTTATTGCCTAGTGTTGTTGTTTCTATTTTGCAGGAGTTCGAGGATGTGTTTCCTGAGGAGGTACCACATGGCTTACCCCCTATCCGTTGAATAGAACACTAAATTGACTTTGTTCCCGGTGCTTCAATTCCAAACCGACCCGCCTATAGGAGCAATCCCGAGGAAACAAAGGAACTCCAAAGGCAAGTTGAAGAGTTGATGGAAAAAGGGTACGTGAGAGAAAACATGAGTGCTTGCGCAGTTCCGGTGATTCTAGTTCCTAAGAAGGATGGAACATGGAGGATGTGTATTGATTGCCGAGCCATCAACAACATAACGGTAAAGTATCGACACCCCATCCCTCATTTAGATGATATGTTAGATGAGTTGCATGGATCTTGTGTGTTTTCAAAAATTGATCTTAAGAGTGAGTATCATCAAATCCGAATGAGAAGGCAATTTATGGAAAACAGCATTTAAAACTAAACATGGTTTGTATGAATGGTTAGTCATGCCATTTGGCTTAACTAATGCACCTAGTACTTTCATGCGTTTAATGAATCATGTTTTATGAACTTTCATTGGAAAATTCATTGTTGTTTATTTTGATGATATTCTGATTTATAGTAAGAATTTGCATGATCATGCTTCGCATTTGCAATTGGTTTTGGATGTCCTTAGGAAAGAGAAATTATATGCTAACCTCAAGAAATGTACCTTTTGCACCAATAAACTTGTTTTCCTAGGATTTGTTGTGAGTGCTACAGGTATTGAGGTTGATGAAGAAAAGATCAAAGCCATCCAAGAATGGCCGACCCCATCAAGTGTGAGTCACGTTCGCAGCTTTCATGGACTTGCTAGCTTCTATAGGAGATTCGTGAAAGATTTTAGTACCATTGCGGCACCCGTTACTGAAGTTATCAAGAAGAATGTTGCATTCAAATGGGGGGCAGCACAAGCGGAAGCATTTCAACTTATGAAACACAAACTAACTCATGCTCCCTTACTTGCTTTACCTAACTTTGCTAATACTTTTGAAATAGAATGTGATGCGTCTGATGTCGGTATTGGTGCTGTACTCATGCAGGATGGAAGACCACTTGCGTACTTCAGCGAGAAGCTAGGCGGGGTTGCACTCAACTACCCCACTTATGATAAGGAGTTGTACGCTTTGGTTCGAGCATTTGAGACTTGGTAGCATTACTTGTGGCCAAAGGAGTTTGTGATTCTAACGGATCATGAATCGTTGAAGCATTTGAAAGGGCAACATAAGCTGAACAGGTGACATGCTCGATGGGTCGAGTTCATTGAGACCTTTCCGTATGTCATTCGATATAAACAAGGTAAGGAGAATGTGGTTGTTGATGCGCTGTCACGCAGGTATGCCTTAATCTCCACTCTTGATGTTAAATTCCTTGGTTTTGAGCACATTAAGGATCTTTATCATGTGGACCATGACTTTGGGGTGATTTATGGGGCTTGTGAAAAATCCGCCGAAGGGAAGTTTTATAGGCATGAGGGTTTTCTGTTTAGGGAACATAGGTTGTGTGTTCCTAATTGTTCCATGAGAGATTTGTTAGTTTGAGAGTCCCATGGGGGAGGATTAATGGGGCATTTTGAGCGAATTTTGTTAGTTGGAGAGTCTCAAGAACTTAGCCATGTTACAAGAGCACTTCTATTGGCCATGCATGAAACGAGATGTTGAGCGAATTTGTGGTCGGTGTATCACTTGTAGACAAGCTAAGTCTAGGGTTCAACCGAATGGCCTTTACACACCACTACCTATTCCTAGTTCCCCTTGGATTTTGTGTTAGGATTACCTAGGAGTAAGCGTGGAAGGGACTCAATCTTTGTAGTTGTGGACCGGTTTTCTAAAATGTTCCATTTTATACCGTGTCATAAAACTGATGATGCTTCCAATATCGCTGATTTGTTCTTTAGGGAGATTGTAAGTCTACATGGCATGCTAAGGACAATCATGTCAGATCGGGATGCTAAGTTCTTGAGTTATTTTTGGAAGACATTGTGGGGTAAATTAGGGACTAAACTATTGTTTTCCACTACTTGTCACCCTCAAACCGATGGTCAAACTGAAGTAGTTAACCGAACTTTATCCACTTTGTTGCGGGCTGTCATTAGTAAGAACATTAAGACTTGGGAGGATTGTTTACCACATGTTGAGTTTGCTTATAATCGTTCTAGGCATTCTGCTACTCAATTTTCACCATTTGAAATTGTTTATGGTTTTAATCCTTTAACTCCTTTGGATTTATCACCTTTACCTATTTCTGAGCATGTGAACTTCGATGGGCACAAGAACGCCGAATTTGTGAAGCAACTCCACGAGAAGGTCCGGCTCAACATAGAAAGGCGGACTGAGCAATATATCAAGCAAGCCAATAAGGGACGTCACAAGCAAGTTTTTGAGATCGGTGATTGGGTGTGGTTACACATGAGGAAGGAACGATTCCCCGCCAACTGACGTTCCAAGTTACTACCCCGAGGAGATGGTCCTTTTCAAGTGCTCGAACAGATCAACGACAATGCCTACCGCCTTGATTTACCGGGTGAGTACAATGCTAGTGCTACTTTCAATGTGACTGACTTAAGTCCTTTTGATGTAGGTGACGATTTGAGGACAAATCCTTCTCAAGAGGGGGAGAATGATGTGGACATCAAGGCTAAGAATCCAATTCAAGTCCCGCAAGAACCAGTGACGAGGGCTCGAGCTAGAAGATTTAAAGAGGAGCTTAGCAACTTGGCATGGAGAATTCTACAACAGGAAGAGAGCTTGATCACTATTGATGGTGAACAAAAGCTAGTCCTACTCATCCAAGCAGATTCCACTTAGACGCTTTATGAAGATTTGGTTGTCATTTGTTTTGAGTTTAATATGTGAACTATAGTCTTTTGTAATTGCCTAGTCATGCTGGGTTTTGTGGGCCTTTGTGCTGAAGTTGCTCTTTAGTTGGTTGTTTCTTTTTTTTTATCTTTAAGGGTAGTTTTGAACTTTTACTTCTTAGAAGTTTTCTAGGGTTTTGGGCTATATATATAGCCCCTTGAAGCAGCCATAAAGCACAACTTTGATCTATGAGTATTTGTGAGGTTTTCTTCTAGTTTTCTTGAAGAAACTTTTTAAGAACTTATCAAGGGTTTTCCTTGTGGCGATCAAACCGACTTATCAATTGGATTTTAATCTCTTTTTGTGGTGTCATCCCCTTACCGAGGTTTGTGCTTTGCTAAACATTGGGTCGAGGTTTTCCATCCTTCTTCTTTAATCCTTTGGCTCTTCTTCTTCGTGCCAAATTTGTTTCGGGTTTCGTCACAATCGTTGGCGAGGTTCGTATCACTAATCTTATACTTTAAATCAACACCCTAATGTTTTGTTTTATTTCGGGATGTCTCGTTTTGTTTTTAATCAAAACACAAACCCTACCCTTCAAAACCACAATATTTTCCTTTTCTTTAGTAAAGTCTCGTATCTTTCGGTCAAAACAAGAATCCTATGTTTCCTTTTCTTAATAACTTCTATCGGTATGTATTTAATCAAAACCCTAATCTCATGTTTTCTAATAGTAATATCTCCTAATTTTCAGTTTTAAATGAAAACCCTAGTCTTTGTTATCATTTTAACTTGACTCGTATTTTTTAACCAAGACCCCAAAGCCATTCTTTTCCTTTTAGAATACCTATTATTTTTTAATCGAAACCCTAATCCTATGTTTTCTAATTAAAGCATCACCTTTCTTTAATCAAAACCTTGATCATATATTTTTTTTTCGTAATGCCTACTATTTTTAAATCATAAGCCTAATCTTATGCTTTCCATCAAAACCCTAATGCTTTTTTTTATTTTCGTAATGTCTCGTTTTGTTTTCAATCAAAACGCTAACCCTAACATTCATAACCATAATCTTTTTTTTTTTTTTTTTTTGTAAAGTCTCCTTTCTTTAGGTCAAACAAGAATCCTATGTTTCCTTTTATTAATAACTTCTATCTGCATGTATTTAATCAAAACCCTAATTTTATGTTTTCTTATAGTAATTTCTCCTAATTTTCGTTTTTGAATGAAAACCGTAGTCTTTGTTGTCATTTTAAAATGACTCTTATTTTTTAACCAAGACCCCAAACCCCAAAATCTTTTCTTTTCCTTTCGGAATAAATACTATTCTTGAATCAAAACCCTAATCCTAAGTTTTCTTATGGTAGTGTCACCTTTCTTTAATCAAAACCTTGATCATATGTTTTTCTTTTTCGTAACGCCTACTATACTTGAATCAAAAGCCTAATCTTATACTTTCAGTCAAGACCCTAATGCATTTTTTTATATTCGGAATGTCTCATTGTTTTTAATCAAAATAATAACCCTATCTTTGAAAACCATAATCTTTTCTTTTTCTTTCGTAAAGTCTCCTATCTTTCGGTCCTAAGAAGAATCCTATGTTTCCTTTTCTTAATAACTTCTATCTATGTGTATTTAATCAAAACCCTAATATTATGTTTCTTATAGTTAATCTTCTAGTTTTCTGTTTTAAATTAAAATAGTATTATTTGCTGTCGTTTTAAAATGACTCATACTTTTTAACCAAGACCCCAAACCCTTTCTTTTCCTTTCGGAAAACCTACTATTTTTGAATTAAAACCCTAATCCTAAATTTTCTTATGGTAGTGTCACCTTTCTTTAATCAACACCTAGATCATATGTTTTCTTTTTGTAACGCCTAATATACTTGAATCAAAAGCCTAATCTTATGCTTTCCATCAACATCCTAATGCTTTGTTTTATTTTCGAAATGTCTCGTTTTGTTTTTAATCAAAACACTAACCTATCTTTCAAATCCATAATCTTTTCTATTTCTTTCGTAAACTCTCCTATCTTTCATTCAAAACAAGAATTTTATGTTTTCTTTTCTTAATAACTTCTATCTGTATGTATTTAATCAAGATCCTAATCTTATGTTTTCTTATAGTAATATCTCCTAATTTTTTGTTTTGAATGAAAACACTAGTCTTTGTTGTTATTTTAACATTACTTGTATTTTTTATCAAAGACCCCAAACCCTTTCTTTTCCTTTCAAAATAACTAGTATTTTTTACTTGTATTTATTTTATGGTAGTGTCACCTTTCTTTAATCAAAACCTTGATCATATGTTTTATTTTCGTGACGCCAACTATATTTGAATCAAAAGCCTAATCTTATGCTTTCTATCAAAACACTAATCCATTGTTTTATTTTCGGAATGTCTTATTTTTTTTTAATCTAAACATTAACCCTATCTTTCCAAACCATAATCTTTTCTTTTTTTCCGTAAAGTCTCCTATCTTTCGGTCAAAACAAGAATCCTATGTTTTCTTTCCTTAATAACTTCTATCTATATGTATTTAATCAAGACCCTAATCATATTGTTTTCTTATAGTAATATCTCCTAATTTTTTGTTTTGAATGAAAACACTAGTCTTTGTTGTTATTTTAAAATTACTTGTATTTTTTAACAAAGACCCAAAACCTTTTCTTTTCCTTTCAGAATACCTACTAATTTTGAATCAAAACCCTAATCCTGAGTTTTTTTTATGGTAGTGTCACCTTTCTTTAATCAAAACCTTGATCATATCTTTCTTTTCATAACGCCCACTATACTTGAATCAAAAGCCTAATCTTAAGCTTTAAATCAAAACCCTAATGCTTTGTTGTATTTTCGGAATGTCTCATTTTGTTTTTTAAACCATAATCTTTTTTTTTTTTTTCGTAAAGTCTCCTATCTTTCGGTCCAAACAAAAATCCAATGTTTCCCTTTCTTAATAATTTCTATCTGTATGTATTTAATCAACACCCTAATCTTATGTTTTCTAATAGTAATAACTCCTAATTTTCAGTTTTGAATGAAAGCCCTAGTCTTTGTTCTCATTTTAAAACGACTAGTATTTTTGAACCAAGACCCCAAAGCCTTTCTTTTCCCTTTGTAATATCTATTATTTTTTAATCAATACCCTAATCCTAAGTTTTTCTTATTTTAGTGTCACCTTTCTTTAATCAAAACTTGATCATATGTTTTTTCTTCTTACGTAACCCTACTATACATGAATCAAAAGCCTAATCTTATACTTTCTATCAAAACCCTAATACTTTGTTTTATTTTTGGAATGTCTCGTTTTGTTTTTTATCAAAACACTAACCCTACCTTTCAAAACCGTAATCTTTTCCTTTTTTTCGTAAAGTCTCCTATCCTTCGTCAAATAAGAATCCTATGTTTTCTTTTCTTAATAACTTCTATTTGTATGTATTTAATCAAAACACTAATCTCATGTTTTCTAATAGTAACATCTCCTAATTTTCAGTTTTAAATGAAAACCCTAGTAT